>OY365818.1:23817874-23972874 GCA_959347315.1 Bimastos eiseni | reverse complement strand
AGTTATTTTTCATTTAAGCGAATTTTTTTCATTTTTCATCAATCCTGTTTTTAATTAAACATAATTTTCTCATCGACCCCGCTTCTGATTATGCACGATCATTTTAATCAATACGTTTCATCATAAGCAAGATTTTTTCATTAGTTCATCTTCTCCTTTGTCTTTTTACTTTTAGGAAATCTTATTTGTCTACATGTAGGCAAACATCGTCTCTTTGGGTGTTGCCCTTATGAGACGGTCGAACTTTTGAGTGTTACCCTTACGTGCGCGCCCATATGAGGGTAAACCGAACTTATGCACGGTTGCACCCATATGAATTAATGCTTATAAACCAAGTGACATGAAAACGAGAGCGAAGACATTAACCTAAACAAAAAGAAACACCAGACTCGCATCGTTCAAACTAATGCATTGGAATAGCATCCAGATTGCAAGACACCTTGCACCAAATATTGGACAATAATTTATTGATCTCAATGCAAACATCTTATTCTGCACTGTGTCCGGAAATAAAGGACCCCCTATGATAATATGAAAATAAATAGTAAATATTTGTAGATTTTCTTAAATTCCAAAACCGTTTTAGTCCTGACAGATTCATGTAAAATCTGTAATTTATGAATGTCCTCATTAAAAATGCACGTCATAATGACGTCTTTAAATAACAAAGTTAATGCCAGAGAGGATTTTGATCAGCTGGTCATTGATGCTGCGTTCGCCATTAGTCAATAACCAATGGCGCACGCGCATGAAGTTAGTGTTGAGGCTGAAGACAGTTACTTTGAACACACCTTGTAGTATTACATTACACAAATGCAAGAATAAATGTGAACTAAATTTCCGTTTTGGCGCAGATCTCTGATACAATAATATTGTATAGGCCTATTATATATTATGAAAATATATTTTATGGCAATCTACCACTTTAGTGTCGTAAAATATTTCAAATGGCAAATCAGGTTATGCCTCGGTAGCGTCGGTAGTTGAAAAGGAAGTAGCTAAAAATATCATGTTTCATGCTTAAATGGAAGCTGGCTCCATGAAGATAATCATACTTAAATGGACGCTGGAATAATGAAAATACTCATGCCTAAATTGACGCTGGATTGACGAAGATAATTATGCCTAAATTGAAGCTGAATTTATGAAAAATAATGCCGTTTAATTGGAGCGGGATTAATGGAAAGATTGTGACTGAAAGGGTTCCACTTCGAGTAGAATTCTTATATCCATCCCACCTCTATTTAAGCATGAGCCTCTTAATCATTCTAGTTCTCAACACAGCATAATTATTGTCATCGATCATGCTTTATATTAGGCGCCTACATTATATAATTTATTGTATAAGACATCTGCGCCAAAACGTCCTGCATACATGCATACACACGTGTTTGAATTTGAATCTAACTATCTAAAATTCATTAATGCATTAATTTAATTAAGACATTAGCACATACATGAATGCTTTATAGGCTACACACTGTAGGCCTATCTACATTATACGCTATGCATATAAGCAGAGAAACATAGAGCATGGATTCCATACAGGTCTATGAGGACATATCTATAAACCTATGTCAATTCATTCAAACTTTTTCCGTAAATGAATGGTTCAGTTTTAACATTGAGTTCCATGATCATCTCTAATCATGACATCTACATGTATCTCATAATTAATTCTACGTTTGTCAATAGAACACTTCAGGTAGAAAATGTGCAGCCTGCTGGGCCTTCGGTGCTGTAAGTAGCTAAAATATTATTCAGAATATAATCTTTGTGTTGTGTCACAGCATACATACTGAAAGTCAGTAAATTCGTGTTCACCCATCCATTTTTCCACCTACCAACAAACCCATTCATCCAACCCAATATCCATCCATCCGTCCGTCCATCCATGCAATTCGCTTTTCTGTTCTTTTATGACTATCCACTAATCAAGACTTCTTGCTGTTCAGAACCTCTATCTTCAACTGGTTCACGACAAATTATTGTTCTCGGACAAAATGTTATTGTTCGCTTCATATCGATTAAAATATAAGTTGCATTGATGATAATGATGCCTGCTAATCCAACTTCTATTTCAGCAAGATTTATTTTAATAACAAAAACTTCTATTTAGACAAGAATTTTTTTCTGTAATTCAACTTAAATTTAAGTAATTAATCATTATTTTCATCAATAAGTCAGTTAGTTGGAATGAATTATTGCACTGTTCGGCGCATACGATTAAGTGTATATTAATTTATGGAACAATAAAACTGGAATGTAAAAATATGTAAATGATTTGAAGAGTCAAATTAATACTGCCATTGATGTAAGTTTTTCTGATTGCCAGTGACATCCATATATCATGTATGGACCGTATACATGATTGTATAGCCGTCAGGACGCGTGAATCGGAAATACTATAGAATATACACTATAGAATCGGAAATACTTCTTGGCAGCTTAAATGGACAACATAATGATCACAATGTCCATGCAGTGGCATAGTAATGCGGTTCCACGACATAGTGGTTTCCATCTATGCCTTATACTTAATAGGCTGATTTGACCAATTTTTATTCTGATTTAGTGCCAAGTGTGAATATGACTTTCAACTGCTGGACATAATATTTTAATTGTCTTGTTTTGCAATGTCCTCTCAGATTGGTACTTTGGAAGGACAGCACTGTCTCAAAACAGGGAAACTGGTGTCGCTCAGCGAACAACAACTTGTGGACTGTTGCACAACAAATGCTGGTTGCGACGGTGGTGTTTCGGCTAGAGCGTTATTCTACATTGCTCGGAATAAAGGCGTTGACACAGACAATTCTTATTCGTATGAAGCAAAAGTAAGCGATACAGTCCTTCCAGTCCTTCATAAGACATTTCACACCAATATCCTCCGATTCATATATTGACGCTGTCTCCTCGTCTTCATCCATCCAGGTTCACAGACAAAAGGAAGTAGAAGAAGAAGAAGAAGAAGAAGAAGAAGAAGAAGAAGGAGGAGGAGGAGGAGGAGAAGCAGAAGGAGAGGGAGAAGAAGTAGATTATAGACGAAGAAGGAGAAGAAGAAAAAATTAGAGTTGTTCACGCGTCGGGTTGACCCTCGAGTTGGGTCGGGTCGGGTCGGGTCGGGTCGGGTCGGATCGGTTCAAGATCTTGGCGGGTCGGATCGGATAGGGTTTCAAACCCTGACCAATTTCGACCCATCAGTTTTTGGCAGAGCTTAACTTTCAACTAAGTGCTATTAATAATAATACTCAGTTAAAATCAAATAAGTTCAATATGGCGAAGGAATTAGAGCAAAAACATAGGGCAACACCGAATTTGTTCCTTTTTACACCGAACTCGACTCAAGATGTCGTATGGAATAATAAAGTAAGTAGGCAAGTCAGTATGTACTTTATTGAACCGCTTGCAAACGCACTGCGGGCACATTATAAAATGAACATTATGATTATAATCGCTTATGAATTTCTGAATAAACCAAAGGTCGCAGATTTATTACAAGGGTGTGAGTTAGATGAGGAGGCAAAGCTGGGACATGCTACCGTTACCTTACGTAGCCAATAATATTCGAAATTCTTTTAACATAATTATGGAGAAAGTAAGTTTAGGCCAAAATATATGGAATAAACGAAGGGTCTCTTCCCTGGTAAGTCATCTAAAATCAATATAATGATCAGATATGGCGGTTTGACTGTACTGTGTTTTACGACATTATAATTTGACGGTAAATAATATTAGTAAAATTAGCACAAAAGGAGGGTCGGATTGGGTCGGGTCGTGTACACAACGGGTCAGGTCTGGGCGGGTGAGATATTTGGCTTTAGAAGTCGGGTCGAGTTGGGTCAGGTCCATTTTTAATGGGCCGGGTTGGGTCGGGTCATGTCGCTGCAAGAGTACGTGGCGTTTTTGATCAGCCGAGAAACAGTGAAGCACAACAGTTTGTTAGAAACTTTGACCAATGGACAACTCTGGAAGAAATTGCTTGCATACTACTTTAATTAATTCAAATAAAATTTATGTTTCTCTTCTACCAATTGATGAACGACGCCAAACTATGCATCTAGAGAAGCGTTTGTCTCTGATCTATTCATCATTCCATCTATCAATAAACATATATAATTCATTCATTAAGGGCTTATTTTCTGGAAAAAAGGTTTCGGAACGCATCTGAATTGTCGAATAAAATGATACCAAAATTAGCTACCAAATACATTACATTTTATAGAGCATATTGATTACAATCTATAAACCTACACTTTCATATTTTAGAATGTAAATAATTGAGATAGTAAAGTTATAGGCCTAGTCTATATATAATCTCAGAGTTTATGCCAATTTTCGTACAAATGTTTCCAGTCACAATTTTCTCACGCGTCAAATACTTTAGAATAATTAATCTTCTCAAGGGTTTCCTTTTTAGCTTCCGCAACCATCTTTAATGTAGTTTCATGTTCAGCAGATTCATGATTGTGATCAAATATTCTTTTTCACAGCGACGTCAGCTGTTGCTTTCTATCTTCGCCATTGTTTAATAGGCTATGATATTTCATTATATTATTTGCCCATTCAATAGATGGGCCCTATTTTTATTCCCATTTTGGCTTTTACGCTAAGTGTTCCCACTTTTCGGTAAGTTATGCGGCCAAGCTTCTTTTATCGAACGCAGAGCCACTCACCTTTTGAACATAAATCAGTTTATTTGCTATAATCTCAAGCAACTGGTCCAGTCATCACTATGTGCTCGTCTGCATGAGGCAAATCCGACGCTGTAATTTCGATTTCTTCTGTTTCTTCTGTGCTTGGTCTGATGTTTTTCTTGACCGGAAAGTCAGATGAATAGAAACTGGTGACGCTTTTCGTTTTAAAATTTGTGTTAACTTTTTAGATAGATAGCTTATTTATTTTATAAAATATTTTTCTTAAACTTTATTTTCAGATAAAAATATTACTTATTAATTTACAACACCGATGACAGGAAACGATATTAATGGCGTAATATTTATAGTGGCGCGTTTTACATAATACCACATAGGAAGCACAAACCGAGTCCTAGTTCGCTTGTTCACTGGCTTAGAATTTAAAAGTGCTTAGTACATAACAGTCCAGACAGTCATAAATAATAAGCCAACAACAAAACCTATAGTTTAAAATTATTTTAAAGCAGCATTGACTACAAATTGTTCGGAACAACTATTATTTTTATTTTGTATTGATTTTTGTATTGATTTTTATTGATTGAAAAAAGCACTGGATAAAGTCGTCGAATTAGTGATGTTTCTTGCGAATATCAATTTCAAACTTATAAGCACTTATTTCAGCGTTACAAATATAATTATATTGAAAAGCAAAGGTAAGAAATATTTCAAAACGTTCCTTGTGATAATGACTTGTCACAGAAAGGATTGTGCAGATACAACGCCTCGACGATTGGAGCAACTTGCAAGGATAAAGGTTATACGAAGGTTGCTCAATCTGAATCAGAACTAAAGCAAGCCGTTGCTATATTTGGACCAATATCGGTGATCGTTTATATCAGTGTCACATCTTTCCATCAATACAAAAATGGTTAGTGAAGCAGATTCCAAAAAAATCGTTCACGGACCAAATGGTTCATGAACAAAGGGTTCACGCCCAATAAAATCTTTTGCACCAGTTGTATTCGGTGATTTATGATAATAATGCTTGCAATCAAACTTATATTTCAGCAAGAATTATTCTGACCAATCCAGCGTCTATTTGAGGAATAATCTTTTTTTATAAACGAACTTCAATTTCAGCAACCTTATTTTCATTTATATATTACCCATCTATCTAGGAAGAATTTCTATCATGAATCTAACTTTAATTAGGCCGAGAGTAATCCACTGGAGATGGTGTGGGATCGCCTGTGAATGGTCCTCTGCAGCTGATTTTCTTACTTTCTCGCTCAAAATGCCCTTCTATACATTTTGTTTCTCGCCTACGTATTTGTCTTTCATTCCTTGTCGCTTTCCTTGTTTATATTGTAGTTCATCCCTTGCTTAACCACTTACTTGTCTTACTTATAAGCCAACTTACCTGAGTTACCTCCAATAAATATTTATCTGATAACCAACGACACTGACTATTCTATCATGACTATGCGCATTCTTACCTAATTGCGAACCTTCGTATTGGCAATCGTCATCTTAAAACTCCAAAATCACCACTCGAAAGCCAATTGTTGGGCACCAGCCTATTCACAAGCGCTGCGTCGACTAAGAGGGTTGTCCAACAATACAAAGACACTCTTATTTTGCCTGTTTTCTTGCCAATTGGAAATTCCATGTACCACGGACCTTCATTGTTTAATCGAAGTTCACAATACGCTGTTAACCAAAACTAGCACCATTAGCCGCCACCTAGCGAATTGATTTGACGTTCTTAGCTATTATTTTATAAATTCACTTTTAACAATTTGCTGTTTACAATCTTAACAATTTCATGTGCATAGCTTTAAACGATCTAAAGTTCAATTCTGTGTGCTTTGATTCTGGTTTAAATTAAAATGAATTCACTCGAAATAATCATTTTGGTAGGTATTATCATGATGTTTGATTTCATTTTCTATAGTATGTGTAAATAGTTTATGTTTGCTTAAATACCCAATGGCAGTTGTAGTACGCACTCTGTATACATCATACGCTATTAAATAGGTAGAGTTGCACCGCGAAGTTATCGATAAATACCTGATAGTGCAATATTAAACCAATCCACTCTGTGTGATACCGTAATGCTCATTTCTAGTGCAAAACAGGAGGGAAACTAAAATTGTGTTTTTAAATAGGATGTACGTCACTACCATGTATCATCATGCTGTATTAGTAGGCCTTTATGTAGACACATGGTGACAATCGTCGGCTACCCAATTAGTTACCATAATTAATACAAGTGAATTTAGCGCCATTAAAAGTACGATTATTAAGATGCGGAGGAGCTCCGTACATCCGGACGAGATAGTGCACAATTTTAAGATGGCTTTTGTTACATTGCTAATTGGGCGTATGATGATTTTTACTGCAATTGTTGAATTGGATAAAGGCTGAATCACTACTATTAAAGTGCGAACTAACGTCGTATTGTTATAAAAGTGTCAAATTGTGCAATACAATTATGACGATTATATGCCTTTTAATGTGCTTATAGGCTGGGGTGGGGTAGGGGGGTTGGTAGCATATCTGTTATATAATATAGGGGTGGGGGTCACTGTTGCTGTTATATAACGTTATTAGGGGTAGGGGTTGGGTAAAAAATTGGGATTTTTCCGTTACATAATATGTGAACGGCCCCTAAGGTTGTTTTGATTTAGGCATTTACGATGATCCGAAATGCAACAATACAGAGGCCTACCACACTGTCTTGGTTGTCGGATATGGAGTAGACGAGGCAGAGAAAGAATACTGGATTGTAAAGAACAGGTGAATGGAGATAAATTGCATTGTTTATTATTCAAAGAATGATGAAAAGCGCATACTCCAGTTTGTGTCTGCATCAAAGTCATAATCATCGTCGTTTTTTTAATTACCTTCAATTTCGTCATCATCATCATCATCATCATCTTCGCGATTATCGATGTCATCATCACAATTATTGTAATGAGTTCAGCAAGTAAGTTAATGGTCACTCTGTGTACCTTCCGCACCCTTTATGTTCCTGTTAAATGTTGGATTCTTCATTCATTCAAGGTTCCATGCTGGGTACACTCTATATCATGCTCACTGCTGATATCCCTCTCCATCGTCTGTGTTCATTGCGAAGATTTGTGTATTTAGGCATTTGTAAAGCGCCTCTGGCCTGGCATGGTGAACAGTTCAGAAGCGCTACCAGTGCGTAAGAGGAAGCAGGTTTTGAGAATATCGATAGAAAATACAAGTAGAATTGCTGAGCAAACAGATGGAGAAGGTGCATTCCAGAGACAGGGACCGATTGCCGCAAAGGATAGAGACTGAGCCACAGCAGTTCTAGCCAGTGGGGGCAAAAACTCTCTGAAGACTAGGGGATCTGGGAAGTGTCGTAAGCTCCCCAGCGTCGTCTGGGGCGAAGCCCCAGGAGCTTGCGAATTTTTGCGCATTTGATGCCAAATGGAGTGCATTATTCCGAAATAAAGGTACCTAAATCGTCTCTAATATTTGTGACAAATTTGCCTAAATGATACGCGAGGAAGCTCAGAATTTAGACGCTAGAAAGCGTTTGGGCGTTCGCAGTCGAAACATTAAAAATTGAATGTATTTCTAGACTTCAACTGCAAGCCATAGTCAGATTTTGAAATGAATATGAAGTTAAGTTTTAGAGTAAAAACACAATGGTCTATACAGAGCATGGAGGTTGGGGGCAAAAAGTGCCTAACGATAAGAGGACACGGGGAGCGTAGTGAGCCTATGCTTTTTTTTATCAGGGTATAGAGCGGAGACTCAGAAGTCCTATGCAATTTTAAGCATTTGATGCCAAATGAAGCACATTTTGGGCTCTTGTTCACCTAAAATTTTTCAAATAAAATTTACAAATAAAAGTACTTAAAGCATCTCGTTTTGTGACAAAGGTTGGTTATGTTTTATTCAAAGGACATTTATTGTGAAATATGAGATTACTAATCTCGTAGAGTAAACCCCAGTGGCGTAGCGAGAGGGGCTTATCGTTAGGGGCGAATGGGGCCAACCGCCCAAGGCGGCACTTATCCTAGAGGTGGCATTTTCGTAAAAAAATATTGTTGCATTGGTTGCATAATTTGTATTCTTCAAGATTCTTGTAGCTCTTGCTTAAACCTGGCACAATGCTTTTTAGCTTTTACTCGACTTAAGAATAGCATGCACGATATACCAAAGTGCCGTTAACATGATCGAATGGTACCTAGTGCTTTAGACATCAGGGCGGTCCTCGGGTAATTTAACACCCTTGGGAGTCATCTATATAAACAGTAAGATGTGAGAAGATATAGGGTCAAGCACGGGCCACATAAAAAGCACTGCACGGGGAACATAAAAATGGTTTTGTTCTCAGATTTATAGACGATCCTGGCAATGAAAAATTAATAGGCGAAGCGCGGGAAATTCAATCGAATATCGTTGTTGGAATTGGAATTAGCCTAAAACTACTTTTTAATAACTAATGTATGATTTTCTTTTTGTATCATCATAAAATTTTATTCATGAGGACATAACTGTATTATCCCTAAAATTCGGCGCCCATAAAATTTGGCGCCCTGGGCAGCTTCCTGTATCGGAAATAGACATGGAGCAAAAGAGAGTTTAGACATTATTATTATTACTAAATTGATTTCATTCGATATTTACGAAAGTAATGGCGGAATTAAATTAAGTAGCGTCCTCTTTCGATTAATATGATACAAACTTGCAACCAAGATAATCTGCTCTGTTTTTTTATATTTATTTTTTTAATCTAAATTTGATTTCAACTTTCCGGCCAAATATGTTTACACTAACTTTAGTTAAGTCCGTATACAACTAAAAAAATATTCAATTATTTTGTGTTTTTTTTACTTTTGTACTTTTAATAGATTGTATTGACTGCGTTTAGTAGCGGAAATATCCAGGAATTAAAAACTTCCCAGTACCAATTGTGCCTACAGCCTATATCCATGCTGTTTAATATTTTAGTTTAGAGGAAATGAAAGTATGAAGCCGTACCGTATCCGTAATCTGCATAATAAATAACCAGTTACTAGTATACTCTAAGTACAAATGCCCTGGTAAAATATCTCTGCCACTTGTCAGTTGTCACCAGCCGCCAGACTTACCATGGTACCAGGCTCCCAGCGTGATTAACTGATATTATTTAGGACTTTCTTTCAATATGTGGGATAAATAATACATTTTTACTGTTAAGTTTTAATTTTATGTGAACTTTATAATTTTAGATCTAGCCTGCAAGACGCCTAGTAACTTTATTGTGAGGCTTTGCTTTATAGATGATTTCTTTCTTAATTAATGCTATCATCTTCTATTTTCTTATATCTATATCAAATAACAGCGCATTTTTAATTAGTCAAACACTTTTAGTTCTGACAGCGCAATGTACATGCTATTGCTGATGCTGTTACTAACTGTATATAGCCTATAATGAATTGAATACTGAATAGAATAATCATAATGTATCTAATGAAAACACTCAAAACAGGCGTCGTATGCGTATCTTCCTTTTGTGCATATCCAGGGATATGCACAAGAATAAAGTGATGGAAATATAAGACAGGGGCGGTATTTTGTACCTTCGCCCCAGGCGGCAGTTTGCCTCGCTACGCCACTGCCCCCCAGATAAAAACTCCTCGGATTTGCACGAATTCCAAAACCCAGCCTGAGCCGAGATGGGGGTAGCTGTCCCTTGTCCCCACCCGTTACGACGCTAATGGTTCTAGCACGAGGTACCATAATGTTCAAGATGTCCATCAACTTTATTCTTTCTCGATTCATTGAGTCTCTCTCTTCAGAAATCTCTTACTGGATGTCCTCGAATCACAGACCTCTCAATTCAACGAATACTTAGTTGATGTGGGTTCGCATCCGCCATCATCTCCTTGAACTCAACTATGATATAGCTTCTAATCAGTTTCCATTGCTTACCCTTCGACTTTTGTTCGTGACGTGGGTGTTACAATTCCTAACAGTAATTTCACTGCTTTAATTATGTCTATGCAACTCCGCATTCACTCCGCTGCTCATAGTCAACATCCATTTAATCTTACTTCATGTCCAAATCCTTGTATGAGTTTCATCGACACCTACAGTGGTATCCAATTCCCAAACTGATAAAATAACTATTTAAGTCAATTTCATGTGAAGTCATTCCACGTTTCTTTGCAAATATTTTGTTTGCAGCTGGGGAACTGAATGGGGAAAGGATGGCTATATCCATATGTCGAGAAACAAAGGGAACCATTGTGGGATCTCTAACAATGCTATCTATGCTGATGTCTGAAGTCTTTGTATTATGCAAAATACTATGCCGAGTTTTGAGTTGGAAAAACAACTAAGAGATGGTAAAGCTACATCAGAAATACCAGCTACTTTGCGCTATTGACAATGGTGCATGTTTAAAATAATGTCGAATAACTTTAACTTGAAATTAGGGCCTATATAATTTTGTAGGGGTAAACTTATCAAAGCATAACGATTGACTTCCCATATTTCTTGATAAACCATATAAATTTCAGACGAATTATCATGGAACCTACATCCTCTCACCAACCCGGTCTCAATTTAAGCAAAATATTTTCATATATTCAACCTTCAGTTCTGCATAATTCTTTTCATCGATTCAGCGTTTATATATGCACAATAATTTTGAACAACAAAAATAATCTCGAGTCCTAGAAATTGTATTGATGATAGTAATGCTTCTGACCCAACTTCTATTTTAGCATAAATTATTTTAATCAATCGGACTTCTATTTAAGGGGCAACTCACATATTAGATAACGCAAAAATCTCAATTTTTGGCCCACCTCCTAACCCAAATAACGTTATACAACAGCAGCTATGAACCCCACTCCTCTATTAAATAACAGATATACTACATGTACCTACCCCCTAACCCACCCCAGTCTATGAGCACATAAAAAGACATACGATCTACATAATTGTATTGTACAATATGAAACTTTTATGACAATGTAATGTTAGTTAGCACTTTAATAGTAGTGATTCAGCTGATAATTGCCTTTATCCATTTCAAGAACTGCTGTAAAAAATCATCATGCATCCAATTAGCTATGCAACCACAGCCATCTTAAAATTGTGTACTCTCTCATGCCATTGATGATTACACCAGATGTATGGAGCTCCTCTGCATCTTAATAATCGGACTTTTCATGACACTAAATTCACTTGTATTAATTACGGTAACTAATTGGGTGGTGACGATTGTCACCATGTATCTACATATAGGCCTACTAATACAGCATGATGATACATGGTAGTGACGTAAATCCTATTTAAAAACACCATTTTAGTTTCCCTCCTATTTTGCACTATAAATGAGCATTACATTATCACGCATAATGTATTGGTTTAATATTGCACTAGGCCTATCAGGTATTTATCGATATGTTTACGGTACAACTCTACATATTTAGTAGCGTATGGTGTATACTACAACTGCAATTGGGTATTTAAGCAAACATAAACTACTTACACATACTATAGAAAACGAAATCAAACATCCTGATAATACCTACCACAATAATAATTTCAAGTAAATTAATTTAAATTTAAACCAGACTCAACAAAAACCCATAGAATTGAATTTGAGAGCGTCTAAAGCTGTGCGCAGGAAATTGTTAAAAGTGGATTCACAAATAATAAGTAAGAACGTCAAATCAATTGATCAGGTGGCAGATATATGGTGATAGTTTTGGCTCACAACGTATTGTGAACTTCGATTAAACAATGAATGTCCGTGGTACATGGAATTTCCAATTGGTAGGCAAACAGGCAAAATAGCATAAGCTGAAAAATGTTATATAACGAAACCTTCAACCCACCCTTTACCCTACACAATATAACGCTAACAAAATCGGATTCCACCCACCTACCCCTTAAGTGTTACATAATATGTGAACGGCCTCTAAGCATGAATTCTATTCTTTATGCGATGATCTATTTTAACAAGCTTTAGTTTTATTTATGTAGGCCCTTCTTCTATTTTGGAAGAGTCACCTTCATTAGTCCAGCCTCCATTTAGGGAATCATTGCCAGCACCAAAATAAAAGTTACGCAACGAAGCCATTGTACATTCCTATTCGCCAGATGGGAGAACCGTCTGCTAACTTTGTCGCTTTTATATTAGACTGAGCAAATGTAATAAAACTATATTTTGTCCAAGTGTCAAAATACTATAATAATTCTTCCATGTTTGGTCGGTACAGCCAGTACACTTAATCATACAGTAGGTAGGCCTATGAGCAGGTGAGTTGACTACTTTTATGTCTTCTAATTTTAACAATTGGGCCTACAGTTTATTTGCAGAATTTAATAACAATAATAATAATAATAATAATATTAATAATGATTATGATGATGATGAGGATGACGACGATTATGATGATGATGATAATAATAATAATAATAATAATAATATATAGGCCTACAGAACCTAAATAACAACAGACCAATGATGATTTAAAATTTATGAAATTTTACAGTGGATGAGGTCTATTCAAATCACGTGAAATGTAGGTCATCTAATAACGCGCCTGACTCTGTCCATTGTCGCATGTTCTGTGTTATGAGTGAAGCGTTTCAAGTCCTTTAAAAATGATTTCACCGTGTTATAGGTCTATGCATTCATAATGCATTGAATCTTACCTACACACACAGGAGAAAACAGCGTTGATGGCAACGTGGAATACTTTATTTCTATGCACAACAGGTCCCATTCATCTGCGGTCTGTGACTACAGTAGGCTTAGTGTGGTGCTTTATGCTCAGTTTGGGCTGTATACGACCACCTCCCCTTTATTGGCTTTGTCACGATCTGTAAATTTTTGGAATTTTTACTCGCTCTGTTACGACTAAGCTCAGCTGTAATTCCTCTTTTCAGAACAGCGGTGCTCACACGTTAAAGTAAGACAGTCATTGAACCCCTCCCAGCAGGTCCATTGATGGGGCTAATGGATAACACACTGCGGCGCAGATCTGAGGAACCGAGTTCGATTCCCGTGACCCCGTAAGGTTGACTAGTCCTTCGTTCGCTAGGCGGTGGCGTTGGTTACACAAGATTATAACGTATTGAGTGTCTTGCATGGTTGTCAACAGTTAGATTTGACTCCGGTAATAACTTGTTATCATTGTTCATACTGTGCTTATAATTATAGGCCTAGTGCGGTTTGTCCGTTTTAAATAAAATTAAAATTATTATTAGGCTATAATTTACAACTTGGTAAAATCGTATTTTAGCGTGTTTTATTATTTGACGTGAATATATGTCCAACTGTAGCTCAAATGGATCCGGAATCGATGAAAAGAAGACTACTGTGTAAGGAAGAACTAGACAAATGAAAGGAGTGTTGCTTAAATGGAAGCTGGATCAATGAAATGTGATGCATAAGTAGAAGCGAATGAGCGAATGCCGTAACGATGGAACTGAAACCGATTAAATGAAGGTCGTGCACGCATAAGCTGGGTCGATGAAAAGAAATATACCCAAATGGAAGCCGGATCCATGATAAGGATCACTTGCTTAAGTATAAGCTGGATTTATAGAATGAATTATGTTGTTTTGGGAAAGCTCTGCGTTTTTCTTGAGTACATTGCCTGCAGTAATGTTAATAATAATAAAATAGGCCATATGCTATCTACTTTTCAAATTTCATAAGAATAAAAATGCGCTGAAATCCGATTTTACCTTACATGCAGTGACTTAATATCTTGTTTAAATATCGTGATGTAAGTACAAGTTTTTAATTGTTTTCAACTATTGCGCTGGACTTTTTAAAGAATTCTCTTTCTACAGACAGGAACCAGCAGATCAGCCACTTTAGCATAATTCATGCAGAATAATCGGTTCTGTGTCTATAGTCCGAAGGTCCGATTGTCCGACTGTTCGACAGTTCGAAGATTGCATGGTGTCCGGTCGATAAGTGATAATATTGCAGTTTCGATGGTTGATGGATTGATGTAAAGAATTATGTTTGGCTGGAAGCTGGATTGCACCATTCTTTTCATATATCTAGCTTCCATTTAGACAGGATTCCATTCACATCAATCCAGCTCCCAATTTACACATTCTTTTCATCAATTAATCGAGCTTCTAGTTAAATTAATGTCGGAGTATAAAACCTTCGCAGGCAGGAACAGTAGTGTAAGGTCACAGAGATGGTATTTATAAGACATGAAAAGGTAAAACAGCAAATACAAATGCAACAAAATCTTTCCCAACTACGATGCAATTTAGGTATGGCAGGTTTGCAATGTGATGAAGCATGAACTTATATTACCACATGTAGGCATATATAGGCCCACTGCGGAAGTGACCTTTCTTGTGATATGACATTAGGCCTATTATCATAGGAATTTTATTCTCATAATTTATTGTTCAAATCATGATCTTACTCAAGCTAGGTGCTATTAAATATAATTATTGTTCAGTTATCACTGGATGTCTTATTGTAACGAAATTGCAAAGAATTGGGATATAAATAAGAAGGACGTTTTATTAGTTAGAAAACTCTATATACATGTACCTAGTGTTGAAATGTTGCAAAATATAGTCAATCACCCGATTTACAAAATCAAGTTAATATTACTGTAATAACTTTGTGCGATAATTAGTAGCACTTAAAACAACCACTAAAAACAATTATTGTTTGGGTTAGTGTTTCCTATTCCTATGGATTAAGCATTTGACGATTGTCGCTCGTAGGCCTACTGATCTGCAATTAAGATTGAGTTCTTCGTAGGTGGATTCCCAACGAATGATACACCGTCCCGACGTCACTCCATTTATTTATCTGCAGTGTCATAGAAGTTTTCGTGTTCTGGTCTGATGAAGAAAACATGTCCTCAAAATAATAATTATCATGAAGCACA
Organism: Bimastos eiseni; assembly: GCA_959347315.1. Taxonomy (NCBI): domain Eukaryota; kingdom Metazoa; phylum Annelida; class Clitellata; order Crassiclitellata; family Lumbricidae; genus Bimastos; species Bimastos eiseni. Next base: position 23,957,318 of record OY365818.1, on the reverse strand, counting down.
TTCATTTCATGCAAACGAACATAGGCCTAATTGAGTTTATTTAACACAAAAAATCAAGTTTAAACCTATCTTGAAATATCTTTTTACAAAACAGCTATTTAGGCCTATATAACGTTACCCTCACTTTTTGATCGGTTCTGCCAATTGGTGAACAGGATAATGATCAGATGACTATTAGCGACAATCCGAGCAAGACTCCGAGAATAATTGCTGTGGTTTTTGCTGCTTCATATTTCGCTGCAACAAAATACCATCGAGAATAAACGAAAAACTGAAACAAGGGATACAGATTGGTGGATTAATTTACATAAAAGCTCATCTGCTCAATTTTCAATGATAATTTTGACTTTATCTAAAATCAAATAATAGCATATTCACTCCGTGTTGTGAAATTGAGATTAGTTCAGATGCAGGCATATACCGTGATCGGCGTCTTACATTGCTGCCGTACAGTTAGATTCAACTCCTGTAATAACATGTCAAAATTCGTTCATACATGTAGTGTAGGGTTCAATTCGTAAGCATAATGCGGTTTTTCAATTTTAAATCGAACGAAGATCGTTATTATACACATGTAAATATGTTATCAAACCATTTGAAAAATGCAGGCTACATGTATGCTGGCTATGAATGTTGCAGTATTTTCTTCATTCAACTTCTCTGGCTCGGTGTTCTGAAGTATAGGCTGCCTAAGTTAGGAGTATACTTCAGTGTCAAAATGCATCTGCCTGAAAAATCACCGCACAGGTCTTTAACTCAAAACTGAAAACAGTGAACACTGGTGTTTTTCCAAATCCTATCCTGATTTCTACTCTTCGCCCTCCCACCCTCGCTATTTCAATCCCAAAAGTATCCACCTTAGCCGCCTACCTGCTTGACTCTCCGGATTTCGACAATTTTCAAGCAATCCTCTAAACATTATATATATATAACCAGATCACAAAGCAAAATGTACCTTTTCCGTCAGATTTCGAGGGTGTGTACCACTCCATAGTTGTCAGTGTACTTGGCGCTAAAAATGAAGTCGTATGGTATATCATACATGTTTAACTGATAATAATTCACACACACAAAATGGAACGCGTTGAACAGGGATTGCGGCCGTTCGGAACGTTCCAGACGAATAGCGTGGGTTTGCTTCGGCGCTAGAAATGCGGTTGGTTAATAATAATAATAATAATAATAATAATAATAATAATAATATTGATGATGATGATGATGATGATAATGACGATGACGACGACGATGTCGATGATGATAATGAAGCTGTTGTTCTTGTTCTTTTTGCCCTTGTAGCGTTGCCGCTACAAGGGAGCTTTATAACAACGAATGTCAATCAGCCAAATTCAAAGTCTAAATCAACCATAGGGGCCTAATATGACAGTTACTACACTACATCAGTTCATCAGAGATATGTCTTCTTAATTAAACAGGTATTATTTTAGTCGTAACCTAAAAATTTGAATCGATGCGCACCTCAGGCGGTAGGTTATTCCAGCAACGCGGATCAGCAACAGAGATCGCCAAATTTGATGTTAGTTCTAGGGACAGAGAGATCTGAACGCAAAGCTTCATGCAAGAAAAAACAGTCAGTGACCTTTATCTGTCCCAGATTCTTTTATCATCCCTCGAACCTTCCACTCAGAACTGAAGTCTGACCTCTTAAAGAATTCCTACCCGCCTCCTTCGATCCTCCAACTTTCAATTCTAAACGACATCCAAACTTAGTAGCTGCTATGCCCCCTCTTACCATCTGGCAGCCAGACTCGTACCTCTCAATCGGACAGCCCTTTTGCCCGAAACCATTACTTGACGCGGAGCTCGATAATTAACTTTTCCTTGCGCATACTTCAAGTGGCACTTATGAAGTTTGGAGTTCATGATAATCATCAGGCTTACGATTAGACATAAACTTATTAGCACTTACACATTTTATCATTTTGAAAGGGGTGCCCTGAAAAATAAGCTCAAGGACGACAAGGAGACTAACATCGGCAATAGATGTTACTTCAACTGTCAAATAAATAATTGGAACATTAAAATGACATCTTCTACATGTTTGATCATAGAAACACCATTTCGGGACGTTACACTGTCCCGGAACGTACCGGGACATTTTTATTAATTCTGAGACTGTCCGGGCCAATTCGGGACATGTGATAACCCTACTCATTCAGCTTCTACTTTGATGGATGAGTAATTGGTGCGAAGCCTGTTCGCTCAAAGATTCTGCCGCTGTCTGCAGATAATGTGCTCTTCTAGGTCTGTCTATCACTCTATCGCATACATGTTGACGTATAACCTATGATGCTTAGTGATTTGACCGTTGACGACCGGACTTCTTTCATACATCTTCATAGGTGACAACTTCCGTTTTTGGAAAAGTCGGCACCCTTTTGCTTATGTTGTCACCAGTTACCTCTTCTCGTCACCTCATAGCATTTGATGCGATGGCAAGAATTTTAAGGGACAAGATTACACATGGACTAATCCGAGGCGGTTGCATTGTTTGTAGTTTACATTGTGCGAAGTCCACTTCAAAAAGTCCATAATATTATATACATTAGCCCAGAAGTTTAGCAAGGGTCAATTCTCATTGCCATCTTGGCATCAGCCAAATGCGGACATCAAACAAATGAACTCACGAAACGTTATCCTTACAAGAACTTACTTGAGCCGAGTTCAACAGCAATAGAAAAAGTCGCTGGCAGGTATGTGTAATCGAACTTCACAACGTCTCCAGTTAGTGGGTAGTTCGGAGTACCAGTAGCGTTCGTCAAGTTTACTTTGGCAAAAAACGTGCGATGTCTTTCCGTATACGCTAAACTGATTGGTCCGTAATTGCCTTCGTATGTAAAGCCAATTTTGTCTCCAGCTTCAACTGTAACCTTTGTATTCATCTTGAACTGAAAACAGAAGATTTTGACTCATCAATTAAAGACAACATAATTGCCTAACATACATAGTTCACCGAACAATGCCCATCATGAGAATTCAACGACCATTGTTGGAATGGAATGTCACTGGTCATGTCCGATATAGGCCCTACTTGAAGACACCATACCATGTTGGCATTCGGATATGTACATTATGAAATACATATAAAATGTGGTAGGAATCGACCTTGCTAGACGAATCGAATCAGAAAGGCAAATTTTAATTTCACGCGATGCCTGAACAACAACATAGGTTTAAGTGGCTGCATACGGCCTCGACCTTGCTAATTTTTCAACGGGAACTTTATTTGGCAAAATCTTCACCACCACTTGAATGGCTGCCACATCATTTATGGACCCCGATATAAAAAAAAAATTCTCTCTCTTTCACAGAGGTGCACGAGACACATACCTCTTATGACCTACCAATGAAGCTAACTGGATCAGCACCAGATTCATACTCAAATTGAACTTGGCAGGTAGACTTTGACAGAACAAATACTTTAAACCGCATTAGTATTTTATCAATGTAGGTACAAGTGAGAAATTGCAAATCATAGAATAATAAGATGAAATAGATATAGAAATCCGTCAAGATCTGTTACTTACCGAATAGAGGGCTCCTGTTGCCGTGTAATTTATCTCCACCTTCTGTTGCCAAACAAGCAGAAAACTCGTAATGTTGAGATCTCTCTCTCTCCAGATCTGCAGTCTCAAACGCTGACTTTGTGCGTCAATAGTTGGACTTAGGCTGTGTATGTAAATGTAAAACCTAACGAGAACTCCTGCAGGTAATGAAGTTTCAAAGTCCACCCAAGATTTTTGCGAAGAATCCTGTAGAGCGTTTGATCTGTATGTCACATTATTCCCATAGAGATTGTTGTCGCCGTTTTTGAGAAATGATATATTTCCACCTGCAAGCAGGACATACATACATGTAAATATGTTTGAACATTTAAATTAGCCTACATTATCTGCCATTCTCAACAAAGTTTATTATACCTGGATGACTATATATTCTTTCTGGAAATGAAATCTCAATTATAGTATAAATATTAAAATGCAGAATAATTATATATAACATTAATGAGATGCAGTTATAAGAGTTCTCAAAAAATCTATATAAAATAGACACAAGAAATCTTGATGCTAAAATAATGATCGCAACGACATGCTCTTAGAGAATTTATTTGTATTCTTAAACATACAGAAGCTGTAACGTCACAACTAGCATATTTCAATCATAACTAGTAGCTTTCCAGCTCAAATCGATTCCTCATGTCCTTGCTCTTACACGATCCCTGGCTGTCTCTCTCTCTTTCTCTCTCACTCTCTTTCTCTTACTCTCTCTTTCTCACTCTCTCTTTCTCACTCTCTCTTTCTGTGTCTCTTTTTTCTCTCTCTCTCCATTCTGACTGAATCCGTGCTTGACAAATCAGAGATAACAAGTTCAAACAAGTTGAAATCCTCACAAGGACAGGCAGGAATCTCAAGACCAAAATCAGTCTAGTCTTTGAAACACAAAAGCAAAACTCTAATCTGCTAAGCTAAAAATTCAATTTTTTTACGAATGCTGTTAATAAATTAACAATAAAAGTAAGAGTTGAACTCATTTACCTGGTAATACATATTCCGGTGGCAAAACTGTAAAGCAAGAACAAGAAGACAATTTTCAAAGCAATGCACGAAAGTGTAACCTAATAAGTAGTTACATAAAAATCACGTTTTGAGAAGAACAACAGAGGTTCTGTGAATAAATGACTTTTATACCGAGCTCCAAAAAGCATTCGATGAGATCGATTCTGCATCCAGCGCAGGCTATAGCAGTGGTTCGTAAACATTTTGACGCAGGGACCAGCAGTGATAATTTTTGCGGACCCCTTATACTAAACCTGAGAACATGTTGATGTATGTAATGAAGTCGAACTTAACCTTCATACAACCAACATATTTTACTCCTTAATATGACAAACTTGGGTCCAGCGGGACCCCAACAGTAAATGACACGTTCAGCTACTCTATTTTGCTTCAAGTTCAAGTTTCAACTGCTCATTGTTTACCTGGGCATTGCTCACCATCTAATAGTGCGGTGCCCGTGTCTTAACCCGTCGCATGTATATGAGAGCAGCTGGGTAGCCAGGGTTGTCCCTCGTGGTTTTCCTAAACGACATGGACCCCAGACTTTACCTGCCTATCCGGTAATGAACCAAAAGTATTCGAAGAGTATTGGGCTAATTCTTTATAACTAGGCCTAGGTTTCCCATTCAATCGTTCACGCCTCCTAGGTTCATTTATCACAAATTCAACGGGTTCCCATGGTAAGGCCACGGTGCTTACAAAGGGCACGATCAATTGCGATGATCGATCCGGGTTCGTGTCCTCAACCACGGAGTCGGACGTTTCATCCCTGCGCTTTGCAAATTCTCGAGGCATGACAATTTAGTCATAACAAGTTATTGGCACAGTCGATTTTACAGATAGGCTGCCAACAGATTAATCATGTTCCTCATCATATCATCCTGTATCTCTTCCATCTGTAGTCTCTGTCTCTCTTCCCTTTCCTCTCACTATCTTCTCTCTTCTACTCTCCGACTCTCTTCCTTCTCTTCCGTTTCTTCTCCTTCTTTCATCCTTTTCCTCGCTCTCCTTTCTTTCTTCTCTGTCTTCTAGTCTCCGTCTTTCTTCGCGCGCTTCTCTCTTTTCCATTAATTGTACTTGTCTATCAAACTTAGGTGACATCGATGACGACGCACGAGACCCCTCTCTGGTCATCGCCATTATCTCTACCTCATACATCTCTAATGCAACATCATCAATCGAATCCCAAGAACAGGCATATTACGGTTTTGTTAACATAAACTGGAATCAAAATGGAAGTACAACAATGCACAAAAAGTCACAGTACACAACTAAATCAGAGTAACTAAATTCATAATCCTTGAACTCAAAGGATTATTTATGTATGACAAATAAAATCTTATTTCTTACTAAATGCTCGATTCGTCAGCGTCCTTTCCAGTTTCTGTCGGATCCAGTTCTTCCTGTGGACTCTGACATGACATCTTCCGATTCTTCTTACTCATTTTCTTCCTCGATTCTTCCCGATTGCTCCGTTTCTATTCTTTTCGATTCAGCTTAACTCTACTTACAAATACCGCCGTCTTTCATGATGCTCACTTATCTTCGGTACTATTCGTACTATTCCGTATAATCGCACTGGAGCCCAGCTACGTTCGATAAATGCAGGTAAAGTTGGATTCTTACACTCTACAACCTTCCTATTAGAAACTCTGTAGCTGACTCACTAATTATCTTCGATCAGTTACCCACACACGCGGCGTCACCTAGACGTCTTTCACCCTTCACATGCATCGTCACCCGACCGCTGCATCTACGGTCCATTTCCGAGAATTAAATCCCATGCCCCGAACGTGATGGCAACTTCAAAGACCCTACGCTCTGTCAGTCGTCACTTTCGCATCAATCATATATATATATATATATATATATTATATATATATATAACAAGAATATATAACATAGTGCAAAAATTCACGTTAAAGACAATATTCTGACAAGAAAAAAATTGTGCTTTACTGCATGTCAGTATTGGACGAAATTGACCACCTTTTTTAAATATAAAACGCTAAAATGACTTAAATTGCGCTACGGTGATATCAACTTTTTCACTACTATTGCATCTTGTCTAGTCTCATGCTTAGTTCACTTCTGTCTACCTAGATATATGTCCACCAGAGGTGTAACAAGGTCTTAAAAAGTGGGGGGGGGCATAATTGAAAAAAATATTGCGCGAATTCTGTTACCCCTTCCCACTTCTTGAATTTTCTCCCAATAAAATTGAAAAATTGGGAGCACAAATTATCTGAACAAAAGTCATCTTAAAAAGCCATTTGAGAAACAAAAAAGAACGATTTGGACGGCATATGGTGGACACTGAGCACTAAAACTGGGGGGCTCTGCCCCCAGTTTTGAAACTGGGTGGACCGGTACCCCTCATGCCCCCGCTTGTTACACCCCTGATGTCCACAGTCAATAGATATCAAGTGACAGCACCACAGTACCACCATAATTAGTACGGTGATACCTATTTTGCCGGTTTTGACGATATATACTGTCTGAAGTTGCATCTTCCACTGTAATGCACCAGCTGCTTGTCTACGCATGGCACATGACTTTCTTATAAACCCCTTTCAATATGCAGAGTTCAACGCATATGTACGCAACGATTTCCTTGTCTTTTACAGGGTTCCACTTCGCGTATTGACTTTCAAACTTTCCTTTATTCCAGACATATATTTTCGTCGCTTTACCTTCCGGTTCATCTGATGAGCAATGCCATCAATAATTTCCCGAATCAAAAATTAGTGTCACGCCGCGATGTATCAGAGACACCAGCAGGTGTTCGACTAAAAGCTTGAACATGACGAAGTCCAGATGTCGGTTGCCATCTTTCCCACATTTTTTTAGTCATTTAAATAACGACCTCATGTTGAATTTGCTTGAAATGGAACGTCTTGCTCTCTTCCTATAACACCCAACCCACGGCCACGAATTCTTCTGCTAACCTAAATACTGATCCAGCTACTGGTGTCTTAAACACGTTGATCTTGAGGAAGAGCGTCAATCCCCCCTTACGTGATGGAGGTAAACCCCCTTTCCCTAGTATCAGGAAGGCAAGATCTATAACCCCCTAAGACTCCAAAAATATTGCTCCTACCAAAAATTGGAGATATTTGCCTCCGGACCCACCTATCTGGAAGCCTCTGGTCTTGAGTAGCTACGTCGACTTCGTCCACACAGTTCGTATCGAAATGTTCAAAGTTACCAGACCATTCTCCGAGCCAGAGTCATTGTCCAAGGATTCTCCAGGCAAAATTTCTTTGCGCTGTGCTTCAACCATATCCTCATCCTTCATCATGAATTGTTCGTAGGGCTTCTATTGCACTGCATCGCATCATAATATATGTTCACAAAACAGCAGTAGGCCTATACATATATATACATATTTATATACATATATATATGTATATATATGTATATAAATATGTATATATATATATTATATACATATATGTATATATATGTATTTTTTTATATATATATGTATTTATATATTGTCTAACATGTATATATATTGTACTCTTCGGAAATATATATATATATATTTATTTATGATATCGTGCGGTTGTACCCGTACTTTTACTATGTCAATTTGTTTTTTCCCCAATATATCCCAATAATATTGCCAGTAGGTCTCTATATATTACGGGGACTGCGCGAGTGAGGTAAAATCAAGATTTGACATGGGAATGTCAGTCATGTTTAAGTTGGTAAGCCTTTGGAAGAATAAATCAGTCAGTACTAAAACCAAACTGCGACTCATGAAGGCCTTGGCGTGGTCAGTAGCAACGATTGGTTGTGAGACGCGGACAATAAAGAAAGAAGAAGAGAAACGTATACAAACATTTGAGAACAAGTGCATGAGGATACTGCTCAGAATTCCATGGACAGCAATGGTGACAACCGTACAAGTGTATCAAATGGCGAAAGTTGACAGCAAACTGTTGGGCCACATGAAATCGAGAAAACTGCGGTACTTCGGGCACATCGTGAGATAGCCTAATGACAGTATTGAGAACAGTGTGATATTGGGTATAGTGAAAGGAAGCCGAAGTCGTGGAAGACCCAGAATCTGCTGGTTTGACAATGTCATGGCGTGGACTGGTTTAAGAGGTACAAGCTTAATGAACATCGTAAGAGAAAGAAAGCACTGGACATCACTCTCCCATTCATGTAGTCAACCGTCGGGAACGACGAGATGACGATGTGACATGACATGACATGACAGGTCTCTATAGTGACATCTAGTGCAAAACATGTATCCTGTGGATTTCAGTCTCACATTGACAAAACGAGCTACAGCAACTCCTATGAGGAGTTGTGAATTTCGAAATACAGCAATTGAACTAATGAGAACTCATCACATTACAAAATGTCAACTATTGTACAGGTAGCAAGCCCACAAAAGCATAGTCACGCAAAAATGGAAAATATGTTACAGCACACAGTAGTTTATTGTGAAGTGCAGTTTAACATGTAAAATGCTCAGTGACACAATGAGGGAACAAAATCTGGATACACCGACCTCCAAGTTGTGATGCAACTGGAGCACAGAGGCTGATTAAGAGGAGCAGAATCTCTGAGCAAAGTACCGGAAGCTGTGCGCCTCTTCTGAAACTGCCTCCTCTTCGACATAGAAGAATTCTATCCAAGACAGCCATTACGTAGAGGAAGATTAACTGGAAATTGTAAAGGCTGCTTCAAAAACCAGCGCGGCAAAAAGAGTGTCCCGACCTGTACCGGAACTGATAGCGGATTGCGTAACAGCAGCGACTACCTTTGACGTCTCGAGCAATGGTCACTGATCACTGCATCGATGCGAATAAATATATACGGATACGTATACTGTAGCAAGAAAGGCGAGTTCTACGGACACGAAATCGGTGAAGCGTGATTATTGCACGAACCTCTGCAAATACCTCCCTATGCATACAGCTGAGCACATGCATACGGACATTGGTACAATACAACACAATACAACACAATGCAACACAATACAATTGTTATTTGATATCGCCCTTCTTACTCCTAAGCTCACACGCCTCGACGGAACAATTGCAGTTGTAATGCAGAGTTATTGCGTGCGAAGGACTTGCTCAGGGTCCCTACCTAGTGACGCCCCGGACGAGAGTCAAACCCGCTCACTCAGCGCACACTGAGCGTTACGGGCCGACCGCTCTAACCAATCGTCCACCATGCCACAGACGTAACATGTTATTCTGCTAACAGTAATGTTTAGATGGATGGTAGCCCTACCTCTCGCAAGGACTTCATGTTGTAGTCGTAAACTTCAAACCAAGCGCAGGGCACCAATTTATTGACAGGCGCTGTGTCTAATTTGAGGGTTGTCTAAATGGTAGTCCAGAAGAGGTCCAAATCCGGTTGTCAGAAGGGTCAGAGTACCTGTTGAGGAGGGTGTCGTTTAGGACAATAACGCGAAGGCGAAGGGTCGGGTGAGTCAGGGTACGAGTTCCTGGCGAGATGATTCTTCAGTTTTTAGTGGAAAGACCGAAGGTGACAGATAGTTCTATAAGGTTAGGCCTGTCAAGGCAGTGATGAAGGAGTCTAAAATTTGTGGAATTGAGAGGGAACGTCGTTCCAGAATCATATGGTGCAGTATGAGATATCCATGGCTCGGCTGGATAACCTGAGATAAGTAGGCCTAATTGAGCATACCCATTGCTTTTTTCTAGAAAGAATGTGCCGAAGCGAATCTGTACTGTTGAAAGAAACGACACTAAACTAAGCTACCAAATAAAGTAAATTATATGGGACACAACCTATAGCCTACACTTGCTTATAAATTTTAGAATGTAAAAAATTGAAATTGTAAATTTTCTTTTCCAATTTTCAAAGTTTTTTGCACAGCTACTTTTTTTTCTTCTTCTGTGATTGATAAACGGTTCCGGAACGCCACTGGACCTATCGTAGATCAAGCCAGGCGAAAAGGCAAAGGGCAATGCGTTTAACTCTTCTTAATAAGCTATAGCCTACTGTTTGGTAATTTCAAATTCCGTATCGCATCATTTCTGGTTTACTACGAAAATGTCGCAAGGAAAATGTCGCAATCAAAGTGTCGCAATTGAAAATGTCGCACGTTAATAATGTGGCACGATGATAATATCGTACATCAAAATGTGACTTTTTTATCGGATATCATCACTCATAGCGACTTATTCTTTCCCGTGGAACCTTAAGCATCGCTGCCTAAAGACGCCAGACGTTAACTCTACCTTGTATGGGAGTAAAAATGTATTCACTGTGTTATGCCAAAAACTAAGCTGAAAACAGTTTGATACCTCACACTTAAGGCATTCAATGGGTACCCAAGGACCCTAGCACCCGACCGAAGATGACTACTTGGGTAATTAAATCGGTTTTCAAGTACCCGAAATTCTGTAAAAATGCGCGAGTTTACCTGAACTTGTGCCAGAAAAATTCCGTTGGTCATATTGGCTGACTACCCGTGCAATGAAATCGGTTCTCGGGTGCCCGACATACCGTAAAAATGCACAATTTTTTACATTTCCTAACAAAATATGCGTGGGTCAACGGGTACCGGGGTCAACATTTTTTGACAGCCTTACTCACACCACTTTAAGATAGCGTGTGGCTGGATTATTCTTACCATCATTTCCGTCCGCATCAGACGAGTTCTATATGGAAATATGGGTGCTATAATTATCAAGGGCCTCGTGTCATCATGTTGACAAAGATAAGTTGGATATTTAGCCTAAAGATGAACAAATTTGTAAACCGAGGGATGGTGACAATCGACGGTCTGTTGGAAGGATCGATGCCAGGCTTCGACTGAATTGCTCGTGCGTGGAAAGTTGTCGACTACAAGATCACGAACGTTCCAAAACTGCAAGGTAAACCTTGGATTTACGCATCTACCACTTTTTCGCCTGCCGGTAGACGTATCTTCCCTGTAGTCCGCTAAAGGTGCCAGAACAAGTGGAAAGGTTTCAATTAACTCGTCAAACGAAGCCGGAACAACAGCAACCGGAACGAAAGCTAAAGATAATCGCATCTTCACGTATATACTAAGAGTTTCATCTTCACGGTAGGGCGTTGCAAGGTTCACCTGTTGAACCTAGCGCCACAATCTCTGGCCGAGATTGAAAAAGCAGCCAACAATTCGTGCATCCAATGGAAAAGACCTGGAAGAAGAGAGCTGGTGCCACATTGAAGATTTGTGGACGTTGTGCAAATAACTTTTAGAAAGTCGTCTTTAAAATGGAGCCTCACTTACTTACATTTAAATCGAGCGAGTCTATCGTAGGACTAAGCAAACAATCACTAGACGGGTAAGCTTATCATAATCTTTGTACTGTGCCGTTCTGTCAGCGCCCTTTTGTCCTGCCCATTTTGTTAGGGCGCCAGGCAGTGGCGTCGCTATCATTGAGGCGCAGAGGCGCAGAAGCGTGTGTCTCACATGAAATGTTATTATTATTATTATTATTATTACTATTATTATTTTGATTTTACATTGAAAAATAACCTGAGCCGTCTTGAGAGCGTTAACGCAGAGAATGCTGAGTCACTGACAGCTTTCTGTAATCATAACCGCGATCGCAAGAGCTTCCCTCGTGATAATTATTTGTTGCATAAACTTGTTTAGCCTAAAGTTACTCTGCTGTATGTATGTTGTATAGGAGGTGATTCCCCCTTTGAATAGAACCACTTTTGCATGATTATGACAGCATCGTCACCAACAAGTGATTCTTGTTACATTGTAATTTCCAAAAATCAAGGGGTTGGGGACGAGACACAGTATCTCCTCCCCTAACCCCATCATATTACATGCAATTTGCCTCCAATCCTAACGATGTCACTGTATATTCTATTGAGGAAAGACGAGAGCGACATACAGAAAGAGATAGTAGAAGGAACAACGAAGGGAGCTGGAGGAAAGGGAAGACAGAGAACAAACTGACTGGTATCAGAAAATGGATGTACTTTTCGACAACACAGATGAATGAATGAATGAATGAATGAATGAATGAGTGAATGATTATGAAAACTTGATATAGCGCCTCTTCAAGAAATCTACTCACAGGCGCTCTCTACGCTGGCCAACATGATATTAATTTTCGATTCAACGCTTGTTCCCAATGGTTGGCCCACGCACACGCTTAATGATCGTTAATTAATTTTCCATATGATCTTTCCTTTATGCGATTCGATCTTGGGAGATAGCATTTCTGATTTTTCACAGGCCTAGATCAATAGCTGCTCGAGCAATAACTTCTGCCAGAAAAAGTCCATAATTTGTCAAATTTAACCCATTACAGCATGACTTTTCAAAATTGTGCCAAATTTGGAAATTCAGCACCTCATGATATTTGTACAAGATATCTAAAACGTTTTAGCAAAAAAAATTAACGTTTTGTCATTTCTGCATGTTTTAAAACGCTTCCCATATATGGGACGCTACGCACGAATGGGTACATGAAATCATATATGGGCTAGTCACTCAGAAACGTTTATGATAACTGCATAACTGTAACTGTTAATACTGGATAAGTTAATGTGTCATGTCATGACGTTCTTGATGCGTAATGCTACTTTGATTGAAAGTCAGCGAAACAGCGATCGTGAACAGCAACGGTACATTTCTCGCAAACCGTCTTTGCCTTCGTACCGTAGTGGGCACATCTGCGCTGAGTGGCGATTCGTTGGATGAAATGATTATGTCCATCAAATCTAGCCTCAGCTGGTACTCGTTCATCCAGAGCGCGACTTCGTCCCACCGGGCGACCAATGGTCGACCGCGACTTGTACTTTGTCACATATGCATGTACGACTGATCTTTGGAACTGCAGAAGTGACATTGGTTGTGCATCAGAGGCAGAAGTTTGCCGGTAAATCAGCCATGAATTCTGCACTGCCACGTCCACTTGGTAAGCAAATAACTGCCACCACCATTTCTTGCATCTGATGCCGATCCGGTACTGCTGTATGTTCTCATCCATGCGATCAGTCAGTCCCGCCCATTCCGTAGTTGTAGTTGGCAATCAGACATGGCTGTTCTACTGATATTTCACATTTCCTCGCAACTGACCAACGCTTAATATGTGCGATTGGTTCAACACCAAAAGTGTTGGATGCAATGGTGACAACGTTATTGTCCTGCCATCTGACTACAACAGTTCCCGAAGTCACATCCGTGCGGAAGTCGTACGAACCACGATCATCCTTCTTCATTAGAGCAGCATCTTTCAATGGGCACTTCTCAATTCGGTTTGAGCGCACGGTTCCAACTGTTGCAATGTTGTCTCGTCTCAATTGGTCCAGTAATTTCAGCGACGTGAAGTAGTTGTCGATGTACAGGCAGTAGTTCAGCTTCGGCAATTTGTTGAGTAAATAACGGACAACAGAACCACCAAGCCCCAACTGAGGATCCAGATACGGACCTTTACCCTGGTATGGATCACACTGTACAAGGTACCCCAGACGTGGTTTGAGGCACCAAACTTTGTACCCAAACCGTATAGGTTTTCCACGTATGAACTGTTTGGCCGAATGTCTCCCGCAATAAGGAATCATTGATTCATCAACATCGACATGCTGCTCAGCGGGAAAGTACTGGAGGAAGCGTTTATTCATCATGTCATACAATGGCCAGTTTGCTTCACTGAAGGAGTGTGTGCAGCGTTGGGCAGTTTTTGATAAATGAACATCATTGTGTAAAATGGGTTTATTTGACAAGGAGTCATTCTCCAGCTGAAGCAACACCTGAAAATGGAAATGCTTCTGAAGATCGATCGAGTGCTTGTGTTAATTTGAACTATTTCGTTTTGATATCTTCTAGTTGTGGGATGTGTGATTAAATGTTTGAAACTGAATTAAATGTCAGCAATATTAACTCTACCAACCATAGGCTAGGAGATCTGATATTAGATTATGAAGAAAATTATTTATGCAACGCACCATAACATCGATACACAATTAATGTGAATTTTATACCAACCGATTGCATAGAGTAAGGGTATCAGCTGCTCGTGTATGAATAATAATTATAAAAATAATATGTTTAGAAAACTGTCATCCGAAAGAACATGCAAGAACTGAAAACAGAAAAAACCATCGTATTGCAACTTTGACAGAATGCATTTACAGAGTTATGGTCGCAAGATACATGTAGGCCTACATTTGGGCAATCATATCATGTAAAACAAATCCATATTTGATTTATGTGACTATGCATTTGGATGCATTGATCAACTGAAACATCGAACAGAAATGGACCCTGGGGAAAACTCTTACAATCAGAATTTATACCACAAAACATTTGAACATATGCATGACCATGCACAAAGCTACCACAAAGCAATTCACATTGGACATAATCCATACACGTACAATTTATGCTATGACTCATTCTCACGGAAGAGGCACCTAAACAAGCATATAAGTACTCACCCTGGAGAAAATCAACACGAATGCAAGTTTTGTCATAAATTGTTTACAAGGAAATGTAATCTGGACCAACATGGAAAAACTCACACTGGAGAAAAACCATACGAATGCAATTTGTGCAATAAATTGTTCACCAAGAGAAGTAATCTCGACCGACATGGAAAAATCCACACTGGAGAAAAACCATACATGTGCAACTTATGCCATAGATCATTTTCACAGAAAGGGCATCTGGATTCTCATTCACGAACCCACGCTGGAGAGAATCCATTTCAGTGTGTTGTATGTTGCAAGGCATTGGAATGCAATAATTACCTCAAAAAGCACCTTAAAATGTGCAGTAGAAAAAATGTAAATAAATTTGTATCATGTGAAACTCTTGATTCCACAAAAGAATCTCTGCACCAAAGCAGAAATACTTTGCTCTTATTGACAGAATACGACAACTGTCTTGATGGGATAGAATTGTCGCCAAAAGAATCTACGGTCGTGGGAGATTCCTTATCTGTGTCAGACATTAAGCCAGTTTTGTATGAAACACAAGTATCTGAAGATCGATCGAGATGTGTTAATTTTAACTATGTCATTTTGAGATCGTATGGTTGTGGAATGTGTGATGAAACGGTTGAAATTGAAAAGGAATTCGTGGAACATTGTTTCCAACATGACGCTGATGCTCCTGAAAAAGATACGTTTCTTGAACTATTTGAAATGTGCCTTTTGGGTTATTTTCCATGAGTACAGGAGGATGATTTCATGCAAAAGTTTTTGATTAATCTGACACCCATTACACTACAATAAATCATTTGTCACGAGTTCGTTATTATTTTAGATGACAGGTTATTTCCAGGAGGTAAACGCCTGGATGCTAAAGAGGTTTACATTTATAAAGCACACTCTGTTAGATGATATATAGTCAGATTTTAATCATAGAAAGAAATATAGTCAAAACAGAAATTTAGTGAATAAGAACTTCAAACAAAAAACGTCTGGTAACCTCTAGGACTACCCTGCTTCGATGGCCGCTACCCTCCCTCAGGCCACCCCCCAACCCAACAACAACTCGTTCCTCACTCACAAGTCCCAGGTGTTCGTTGAGTGTCCTGGCTTCTGGTCGTCTTTTCGGCCGAGAAGAAAAAACAGTCCAGTGGTCGTCGTCCTTCTGGCAGTGGGAGCGAGCGTTGAAGCCCTCGCGTCCGGTCGCCCTTCTAGCAGTGGAAGCGACGGAACCCTCGCGTCTGTAATTTGTCCTTCCAGCAGGAGAAGCGTCGAAGCCCTTGCGTCCGTTCGCCCTTCCAGCCGTGAAAGCGACGGAACTCTCGCGTCTGGAATTCGTCCCTCCAGCAGGAGAAGCGTCGAAGCCCTCGCGTCTGTTCGGCCTTCCAGCCGGGAAGTGACGGAACCCTCGCGTCTGTAATTCGTCATTTCAGCAGGAGAAGCGTTGAAGCCCTCGCATCCGTTCGCCCTTCCAGTCGTGGAAGCGACGGAACCCTCGCGTCTGGAATTCGTCCTTCTGGCAGTGGAAGCGACGAAACCCTCGCCGAACGAACTCCGAACCAACAGAAGAAAAAACCGCCCCTTTCACTTCTTCCTGTTGCTTTTATCCCCCTTCGCTTTCTCCTTTGACCCGACCATCCCTTTTGGACCCCCATGGCCATGGACCACCATCGAGCCTTCATTACATATTGAGTATTATATACATATACGGATCAATGCAGTGTTTATCCGCAATATAGGCCTATGAGTCCAATAGATTCAGCTAATATCTATATAAGACATATACAGGGTATAAGGACAATTCGTGACACCATTAGATGTGAGAAATTTAAGAGACAGAACAACTAAGATACCTGCACGTGGGAGAAATAAACGATATTGCCCATGAATAAGTCAGTAGATAGATATTAAGTGTTAAGTGTGTGAATCACCAGGACCATACACTCAGTGCCAACATTCATCGTAGATATTCTGATGGAGGTGAAAGCGATAAGGGTAATGACAGCCTGGTAACGGTATCAAATTGAATCTGAACAAAATCGGTTTTTAATGTATGATGACAATGCAACATTCAAACAGTTTTGAAACTATTTCAATTTGAAATACGTTCAGTTTTGAAACTATTTCAATTTGGAATACGTTTATTATTTAAGTGGATTGAAAATCTTAATCACCACCTCTTTAACAGCCAAGCATGTCCGTCTCATTATTAGCGTCTCAACGCTCAGGTTTCGTATCGATTCGGCGCGTATGTATATATATATATATACATTTTCTGAAATTTTCTGATTAGCCTATATTGTTAAACATTGTTTGACTTATATAACTGTTTACAACTATGATGTGGTAATAATTATGCTCTTTACAATGTTCAAAAGTGCGCATGAAAGCCCGCAACCATTAAGATCCATAAGCCATGGGTTGACTCGAAGCGGCAGGTTTAACTTTAGATAGAAAGACCGTTTCATGCTGAGAGAGACGTGAACATAAGAAACTAGAGATTCCAGATGAAGAGAAGAGACCGGATATGGTAGATGACCGCCTGCCGATGACAAGGCGTGTACCGCCTGCCGATGAGAATATGTGTAGGTTACCAGGAACAACATGCATGTACTTACCAGCAGATATTGATCGAATAGAGGCGTGACCTTTAACATGGTTGCAAGGTGTAACCATGGAAGACGACTATAGGCAGGCGAATGATCTGTACGTGCTCTATTCACGAGGAGTGCCAGCTTGAAGCGGATACGCTCGAGATAGGAAGCAGCGTAGAGGATGAAGAGCAGGTGTGATATGACTTGGGTAGGAATAGCTTGGGCCAATCACAAAGAGAAAACGAATGGTTACTCCTCAAATTTCGGTATGCACGCTTTTCTTTTAAACAATTCTGGTGTTTTAATCTCTAACGGCATTTTTTTGGTAATTTGCTGACATTCCCGGTAGTCATTCGTAAATTTGGCTTCACGACTAAAGGTTGATGAATCAGCTTGTTATTTTAAAAGGATCCAAAATTTCTGGCCCCTCAATATCGCCCAAAATCTTTTGACACGAAGGAACATGGAAACTTTCCAGTCTTGTGCATATTGGTCCTTGGCCCAATCACAATGTCTTTGAAGTACATGTATACCCTTCAGGCATGCTGTTCGAACCAGAGGTGTAGCTGGGAGGATGTGGACATGAGTCCCCGGGCGCCAGTTTGAGGAGGCGCCAAAATGAGGATTAAATTTATTACGTTTTTATTTTGATGGATACTAATTTGTCCGAACCAAGTTAGTAAGGTTTAATTTTGACGCCCCCGAAATATCCTCGTTACAAACAGGTTGTCAGACATGATTTTGGCGCCCTCTGTTCTCACTGATCCATGTTCACTAAGGACCCATAATGCTCATGACAAAAATGACATCTATAATGTTAGGCTATAATTTAAGGGGCGCAAAAATGAGGATTAAAACTTAATATTTTTTGATATTGATGCAAACTAATTTATCCGAACTAAGTGGCAAACAAATAAAGAATTGTAAATATGAATATTTTAACTATTTACACTTTCTGCAGTACGATTAAATTGTAGGCCTACTATTAATTTGTATATAATTATAAGAGGCCTATTAAAATTAACCATATATTGGCCTAAAGTGCAGTTTTGCAACATGAAATTACTGGCCATGCTATCCGCGGCTTGTAGTTCAATTTTAGAAAAGGGGCGCCAATTCCATAGTTTGTCCCCGGGTGCAAAGTACCCTAGCTACGCCTCTGGGACAAAAGCGATAAAGTGAATGAATTTGGGACTAAAACGATAAAGTGGATGAATTTGGGACGAAGACGATAAAGTGAATGAATTTGTGACAATAAAGATAGGGTGAATGAATTTGGGACAAAACGATAAAGTGAATGAATTTGGGACAAAACGATAAAGTGAATGAATTTTGGACAAAACGATAAAGTGAATGAATTTGGGACAAAAACGATAAAGTGAATGTCTTGTCTTGTCTTAACCATCCTCGATCCGAGGGTTGGTCGCTTCATGGACAAGTCTACTCCATCTCTTCGTGTCTCTCGTCTTCTTTAGTTAGTTGTCAAATGGTCTACGGTCCATTTTTCCATATTGTCTATCCATCGTGTCTTTGGTCTTCCTCGTTTTCTTGCTTCCGGTATAGTTCCTTGCATGATTTCTTTTCATAGACAGTTTCCGTCTTTTCTCATCACATGTCCAAAGTATGTTAATTTCCTCCTTTTTATCAGATTAAGTAGCTCGCGTTCCATGTCTGCTTTCTCCAATACCCACTCGTTTGTTTTTTTTGAGCCCATGATACCCTTAGAATCTGTCTTACGCATTTCATCTAAAAAGCTTCAATTCTTTCTTTACCTCTTTTCTTGATGGTCCAACTTTCGCAGCCATTTGTAACCACCGGCCATACCAATGCTTTCATTAGTCTCACTTTGATGGTTAACTTTATGCTTTAAAGTGAATGAATTTGGGACAAAAACGATAAAATGGATAAATTTGGGACAAAAACGATAAAATGAATCAATTTGGAAAGCTAAAACGATAAATTACCAATAAATAGCCTATGTCTTTAACAAGGAAAAACGGGGTAAAAAAAATTATTATATCTTCAATGAGCGGTTAGGTTTACTTTCTGTTATCGGTACACAGCAACGTGCTGCTCCTACTGCTATCATCTTTATGAATGGCCCCGTACTCCAGAGATGAATGTTTTGTTCGAAAGTTCAAGTTAGAGCTCATCTATTAAGATGGATTCAAGATATCAAGCTTGCTTACACTGATATGCGATCGAGAAATCGATAGTTTTTATCGAGCAGGAGCCTTCTGTAGACATTCGAGGCAAAATATCTAGAGATAATCTTTGAATCCATTAATTCACGAACGCTATTAATTCTCTTATAACAGCAAAAGGTGGTCCACCTTTTGCAAGCAGACATTCAACGCACAGACGGCGGGCGTTTACTGAAATCAGAGAATCAACTGAAACCAACGACGAATACGACGATTTGGTGAACTATTTGAGAGATAATTATTATCAAATTATGATTTTCAGCATAATTTTTATCAGATTAGTGTTTTATTAGGTAAAACTGTAGTTTTGAGTATTTCAATATTCCATAGTTCATATCTTGCGGTTAGCGTATTTAATTATTTCGGTGACTTGGCCTATATCGTGTGCTTTAGTCTGGCATGCATTTCGAATTGATGTTTTTGACGTGAATGGGTGTCTGATCGTAGCTTACATGGAGGCGGAATCGATGAAAATAAGACGGAGCAAGAAGAAACTAGATTAATGAGTAGATGAATGCTTGTTTGAAAAGAATCACGTGTAAGTAGGAGCTGGATGTGATGCAAAGATTCATACACAAGTAAAATCTTGATGTGATGAAAAGAATTCTGCTTAAAATGGAAGCTGTATTGATGTTAGGGATCATGCCCAAGTAGAAGTTGGATGTGATGGAAAACACTGTGCAATTACAAGCTGAATTGATGAAAATACTCATACCTAAGAAGAAGCTGGATGTGATGAAAATAGTCCGTTTAAATGGGAGCTGGATTGATGAAAAGAATTCTGTTTAGTTGAAGCTGGATGATGAAAGGAATCATGCCTGAGTATTCTACAGAATGAAAAGAATTTGATTGAAATGGAAGCTGTATTGACAATATGAATCATGCTTAAGTAGAAGCTGAGATGACGAAAAGGATTATGCTTAAGTGGAAGCTTGATTGATGAAAAGTTTTATACTGATTTGGGACAGTTCAGCGTTTTTCTTTAGTAGGCCTACATTGCTTGTTAATAACAAATAAATACGTTATTTTTTCTTATGAAAATTTTTTGCAATTAAATGCGTTGAGCTACAGTTCTTTTGCCCTTTATTCTAGGCTACGGCTACTACTCCAGCATTATTAATGTATTAATCTAGTTAAAATGATGATGAACTGAATTAAATGTTAAAGTCAACGTTTGTTACGTAAACAGTGTTATATTTAGTGCAGAAAAATAACAATTCTGTATGAACTATTCGAAGCAGATTCGAATAGTCAGTGTTGAGCTAGTTAACGAAAGAAACAAAACTGAAACTCCCCATAAGTATATGGACAATCCATGACACTCAGATTCAAAGTGTCCGTAGCCATCTGCCGATTGTTATTTAAACATCTTAATTTCTTCACGTGTAACATAAAGTAAATGTAAGCCTTTATAGGCGTTGGCGTTGCTATTTCTATTCTGTAAACGTCCTTTGTCCTCTGCCGTTAGCAAGCAGAAAGACAAGTTTACTGGAGAGTATCTACCGAAGCTACAGAAGTTCGTAGATGTTCAACATGGTTTGAATGATCACAAGTTTAATTAATGACTCATTGATCTCTACAAAGGTCAATCTAGTAAAGAGGGCAGTTACTCTCACGCTCGTCCTTGTTACTCCACTCGGCGCTCGTCCATACATCCGCAACAGTAAATCTAATTAACTATTTAAGAATTTGTTTGGCTTATGGGCTTGGTTGCATAATTTTATTAATTAATGGCTCCTTAATTGTTTGTGCATTGAATACAATAAGCGAGATTGAATTGAAAGATTGAATTAAACCATCAAACATCAGATAATTCATGTAGGTTGTCCTAGCCAGCTGGACTTTGGTCCCTCTCGGTCCTTAATTCCTCTGTCCCTTTTTATCCAAACGAGCGAGACTCTGGCCAATTCTGGGTTCCTTTCTGCGACACAATATTCAGAATACTAGTTCTTAGTGGAGTAAAATGTTGCTTTGTTCGGATCAATAAATTGAGGGCCACTTTTACTGTCCATACTTCTATGACTATTAAATCACCGCCTGGCTAAGTTTATGAGTGACCTCGGCTTATTCTTTTGTCATTGGCCTACTCTATGTTGTGCGATAATGAATGGTCAGTATATATTGAACAGAATGAATAATGAATGAAGCAGGCATGAAAGAAAGTTTCTAACGCTTCAAAACCATTTCTTACTCGGTTCTAAACTATTTTTATGCAAAGGGCTTTGAACTAATACAATAGCAGCAATAAAGTTTCCGAACAAAAGGTTATTAGCTTGGAAAACTAGAAAATGAGGATTTTATAATAATAGCGTGTATTAATCAATCTACTATTTCAGTAAGAATTACTTTAACCAGTCCAGCTTTTATTTCAGCAAGGATTAATTTAAATGATCCAACTTCAGCATCCTTTATTTTCTTCTGTGATTGTATCATAAATTCAGAATGAATTTATTTCATCAATCTAACTACTGTTTAGCAACCATTTTGCATAAATCCAGCTTATATTTAACCGAGTATATTGAGTAGGCCTAAATAAAAATAACTTTTGGTCGTTATACATTGCCGGCGAGCCATTAAACGTGAAACGTTATCTAACAACGTAATGCTGTGCATCTGTTTTCCTTTCAGAGCAAAGCAAGCACTATGCATTCATGTCTACAGTTTGTACTTTGTCTAATGGCTTTGAGCAATACCCTAGTAATCAGTATGAGGAAATCCAACTCGAATGACGAACAACCGGAGTTTAAGACGTCTGCGAAATTCAAAGGAGAGTGGAATGCTTTCAAATCGAAATATGGTGACAGCTTTTGATCTAGGGTCAGAGGGTAGGCCTGTATTGTTTGAAATTAAGCAATGCGACTTGGATTGGTTTAAAGGGATGTGAAATTGTTCAAATAGAGACATGTGCCGACCGCGTCCGCCGCGCGCCGTCGCTTGCGTCGCGCCTAATCTCCGCCTTGGCGCCAAGCTCCGTCTCTGCGCTTTGGATTCTTTCGCGTGCCCGCGGTTCTGCGCGCGCCCTCTTCATTTTATATTCCATGGCGGGAAAATGCATAGGCGGAAGCGTCGGCTTCAGGAACTCTGGCTGACAATGCTCCATCGACAGAGACTGGCGGCTACGACTTCCCGCCTTAGAAGGAGAAGACTTATTCCCGCGAAAATGTCTAATAGAGCCGAAGTGACTGTAGTCAATCATCGCTCCTTGGCGCAATCTGCTGCTTCGCCGCGGCGGCACTTCATTAGCTGCGATATCCAGGATCTCTAAATCTACCAGGCCGTGACATATGTCCGCGACTTCCGTTGGGATCGCAGTGGCGCCAAATCTGGCACCTGGGTCGATTTCCGCCATTCATTTCCCGCCTTAGTTCGTCCTTCTAGCGCTTGATCTATAAGTGGGTTCCTGTAAAGGAAGCTCAACATTTGACTGGCGCGCTATATCAGTGTCAATGTCTTCTAACTGACTGTCACTATCCTTTCCCGCCATTTCTTAGCTAGTAAAGACAACGACAATCGGTCAGTGAAATAATCTTTTCTTATTGTACTTTAACCGCTGTCTTCAAACAAAACCTTACAAGTGCAATACAATCAAATGGAACCTAATTACCAGTTCAATCTTATGATTGTCATCGATTACAAATCATCTGGGTATCTCACCCCTATTCGGCGATACATTAACATCAACAGAAGTAAACAGAGTTAATCCACATTAAACATCGAAAACACATGAATAAGAAATAGATCCCTGTAATCCTCGTACGACACCCTTTCACGTACGACCTATCGACCCTTGAACTTGAGCGCAACGACTGCAGACTTCTCTCGACGGCTACCTCGTCGCAATTGTCGATCGACCGCAAACGTCGAATTTCTCTCCTTCGCCTGTTTTCCCGCGAATCAGCTCTACTGCACGCGGTGTTCTCCTACCTCGGCCACTGTCTCCCGCGTATCTCTCTTAGATTCGCGCCAAGGATCTCCTTTTATCGATGTTTTGGGCGCCAACCTTTCGCGGGTCTTGCCGCCAAGATATTGCCCCATCGCTGCGTCGCGCCAATAGCCGCTGCTTACCAAATAGCTGTATTATGTACGAAAGCGCCCTCTATTAAGATACATGGCCGTAGTGCCGTGGTTCGGCACAGACATGTTGTGTGAAGTGAATCAAGTGATGCGATAGGCATCAAATTCTATAGTTATGTGAAACGAATAATTATTTGAAGTGATTACGATAATTATGTGATGCTTGTGAAGTAATAATATGAGAATGTGAAGTGATGTGATATTAAGTTTATGCGATATGATAATTATGCCTATGTGATGCATGTGTTGTGATATATACGTGGTGACTGTGAATTTCTCTATGCGAATTAATGCACGTTTTCGGAAAAGAGAGACACCAAAAGTGCCTCTAATTTGAATCATCTTTCATACTCTAAACAATATGAACCCAAATAGTGGTGTCCCCTCAATAATCCGAAGGTTCGATAGTCCAAAGATTTTATACTCCCGACAATAATTTAACTAGAAGCCGGATTCATTGCGGAAAAGGTGTAAAACTGGGAGCTTGACGTAGACGCTATATGACGTCGCAAAGCCATACACCCCTCTCTCCTGATAAAAAGAGATGTACAGAAAGTTTTATGCACATTTTCTTACAATTATCAAACAAAGTAATTATAACTATAAAAACACTTAAAACTATATAGTGGAACGATGGAAAATGGAGGCAGTAGAATTATAGCATTCATTATGCATTTTACAAAATGGAAATCTATGGTAGAATCACTACATTTATAAAAACATTTTTTGATAGTATTAACTTGAACAATTCCAAACTTTATGATCCTCCATTCTCGAACGGAGAAGCAAAATACCCCGCATTGAAATAGATAGGGATATCTTGGACCTCATCATCCTCTTCAATGGATTTCCATTCACATCCAGCTCTTCTTCGTCTATCCAATCTACACATGCACTCTCTCAATTTACTTCGTTTGCGATTACGACCATTAGTTCACGTTGCCGACGTGCAGCGAATTGCCGTCGTCTGATGCATTTGGGCGCCATAATTTATTCCTGTTTGTGTGCTGCAACATGGCTGTTGATTGATTCCCAAAACACCAAATAATTGACACAGAGAGTAAAGTAAACAATTAAAAAATTAAGAATGCAATAATCATCAGGGCCGTACCGAGGGAGGGGCCAGTGGGGCCGTGGCCCAGGGCGCAAATGTGGAAAGGACGCAAATTTCAGGATGGAATAACTTATTATTCCATAAAATGTACTATTTTCAAAATGTGGGCACCAGATTGATGCTAGGCACAGGGCGCAATTATAGCTCGGTACGACCCTGATAATCACAATTATTGTTGTTAAATCGTGGTAAACAAAATTGCTGTTAATTGTGTGAAACTTGTTTAATTGAGTAGTTTTTTTTAAATTGCGAATTTTGATGATTGATGTGATGATGTGGTGTCACATTTCTTGTACCCCCTCCTCTCGGCACACATCGTTACAATGTGTGACCTCCGCCTACTAGGCGCGTGACGTCATTTAGGGACTGCCCCGACGGGGCGCTAATTCCGTAGTTTTTCCTCGAGCACAAAATACCGTAACTACATGTACGTACGCCTCTGGCTGGACTGATATGAAACGAAACATGCCCAAATGGAAGCTGGATGAATGAAAATGAATGGTGCAATCCAGCTTCTAGCTAAACGTAATTATTTTAATCAATTCAGCTACCATTAATACCGCAATCTTATCAGCTATCGACCAGACAACATGCAATCTTCGGACTACCGAACCTTTGGGCAATCGAACCGTCTGACTTTAGATACTATATGTATGTAAGTATTCATTTATAAATGTACGTATAAGTTTTGAATGTGTATGTGAGATTGTGAGTATGTGTGTACATGTACTTATCTAAAAAGAGAAGATTGAAACAAGTCATTCACGATTCCCTGTTGAAAGTAATTTAACGGGTGAAAATAATCGCCGGGTCCCTAGCCACTCTCGGTGGGCCTGCTTGAAAAATGTACACGCTCCTTGGATGACCTCCTCTTCTTTATGAGTTCTAGGATTCTGACAGAGGTGTCTTCCACAAATCTCCGCTGCCTTAAGACGTTTTCTTTTTCCCTGGGGCTCCCAATCTGAGAGCGCCTCTGAATAGTTTATGCTGTAGGGGGCGCTTTACAAGTGTCAAAATACATTGCAACACAATTGATTGCGATACATTCAGCCAACTAAAGTGAAGCTTCTGTCTAACATTGAAGAAGTTTCGACGTAGTTACAGCCGGAGTTTTCACGACTCTACATACCCAGACATCTTGTTTGGACCGGATGGACGACTAACTGTCGGCTACCAAGGAGAGTGGCTAAATAAGCGACAGATTCAACCCCCTCCCTCGGCCTCCAACGCCACTCAAACGAAGAGGACGCATGCGGAAAGATTCTAAGTCAACCAACTTTTGCGTCAAACCCTCGCCAGGACAACACTACATTGATCTTGAAGCAGTAATGGCAGCGTTGACTGAAAAGTTCTAATTCAGCTAACTGAAACTAAAACTGGAACTAAAAGTAAACTGATAAGTACGAAACTACAAACTAAAACTGAACTTGATGGTTGGAAACTGATTTAACATTTTTTGTTGCTGCTAAACCAAATGAATAAAACAGAATATAATTGCTTTTAAAAGAATATGTGCAAAACTAAATCAAAACTGAAAAGTTTTGAATATAATAACTAAGACTACAAGTGAAAGATGATAAAACTAAGATTAACCTGGAAAGTTAAATGAACACTGTAACTATTGTTGAAACTGAAAAGTAAACTGAAACTTAAATAACGCTGCTGAGGAAATAATCTTTGGCGCAGCGTACATGAGTTTAGGTATTCAGCGTGAACAGGTTTTCTGTCGGTATGAGTGGCGTTAGAGCCCACGATAGGATTTTGGTCCTTTCAGATAAAGTCGGTGCTTTCTGGTCAAGCAACGTGTCTTACGGACTGTAAGGACTTCAAGTTACTCCCCCCACGGTAATCTGAAATCGATTTCATATTATACCTCTCCGTGTTCACATTACTCCCTCTCTGAATGAGTCAAAATTTTATATTGTTATGCTTTCAACTAATGATAATCAGTCTGTTTAATAAAACAAGTGACACACATTATTATAAGATAGAAGGCTAGTTTTAAAATGTGAAAAATATATAATGTTAAGTTTTCGGTTTTTATGTTAAGTTATGTCCGTGTTAGCTGAACAAAGGAGTTAGTGAGCATCATCAAAACCCCATAAACACATCTGTTGATAGAAACTAGTGCTTGTTAAAATATAAAAATAGTTAATGGGGCAAATCAGAAATTAAACAGAAAATGGCTGTCAACATGTAATGAAAAGTTAGCTCTACTCGATATCCGTTTCCTTCCCTCAGGCCACCCCCAACAACGTGTCGAGAACTCACAACTGGACAGTGTCCGGCTTTAGAGTATCCTCGTTCTTACCTGCGTTCACCTTCCGACTTCTGTCGAACTTCCGCCTGAAGCGACGTCCTTGCGTCCCTGCGTCACCCGTGTCGACCTTCCCGGTTGAAGACGCGACGCACTTGCGACACCCGTGTCGATCTCGAATCGTAGACGGAAAACTTCGAAAAGCCCTCTCTTCGTCCTTCGTGTCGCTTTTCTCATCTTTGGACTTTGACCCCAGACCCTACCATCCCTTGGGACCCAACGGCCATCGACGACCATCGATTCGTTAATTAACTGAGAAGTTTATATACACATACGTGTCAATGCCGTGTTTGTCCACTAAATATATAATATAAGAGTCCAAGCGATTTCACCTAATATATATATATATATATATATATTTATTGATATATATATTTATATATATATAGTATACACACGCACGCACGCACACACACAAGACGATGTCTGACTAACTATATACATTATACAACACATGTACAAGGTATAAGGAAAATTCGTGACAAACGCTCGATGCGTTTTATCAACGGAAAAGTTTTCTGCTTCCAGCGACAGTTTAAATTTTGCATTTTACAATTCTTCAAAGTTCGCCGTGAGCGACCTTGATTGAAAAGAAATCACATTAAGACTAAGTTATTGGACAATTTTTTAAACACCTCTAAGATGCTCAAACCCAAGTAATAATAATAATAATCGTAACCCGTGTTTATTAGAACAGTTTTGGCTAAGATCAAAGTGTAGTATCTGTTCTTATCCAAGGATTATCGATTTGCGGTTTGTTTTGCGGTTTGTCGTGCGTCACTGTGGAAATATCGAATATGGCTTCAAGCAACACCAGCGTCATCTACCGAGATCGTATGGAAAAGACCGTCGTCGTCACCCTTCCACCGGAAGGTAAGCCCTACGTGCGACCGGAAGTTGTTGCCCTGGTTGTAAACATCGTCGGAAATTCAGCAGTCGAAGCGATTGGGCAGAGAGAGCGAAATCTTCAGTGGGAAATTACATTTAAGACAACTGAATGAAAGAATAAATTTGTCTCTAGAGAAAGCCTGGAAATAAAAGACTACCCTGTCCGCGTTTCCGGAATACGCCGCAGTACGGCCCGTATGCGTGTGTTTTATGTGCCTTTCTACGTTCCGACCTCTGTCATAACCCAACAACTAGAAAAGACTGGTGCAACAGTTATTAGTGCCTACACCGAGAAAGACAAAGAGACGAATTGCAACACAAATGTTCGTAATATCGTAGTAGAGTGTGATAAGCTGGAAATCATCCCCGACAGAATGACATGGGAATTCGATGGTTTGAAGGGCCAGGCCCTTCTCAACGTTTCTGGACGTCCTCCTCGGTGTCTTCGCTGTAATGAACGCGGACATAAAAAGTACCAGTGTGATGCCCCATACTGCAGAGTCTGTAGAAAGGTCGGACATGAAGAGGTAGACACTTGTCACAGCTTCAAACCGAGTTTTGCTGCAGTGACTGCCTCCCTTCGTGACACAAAGCGGGACAATGAAGAGGAGGATATTGATGAGGCGCCAGTAGATGAGGAGGAATCCCCCCTTCTTCCTGCGACTCCCTCAATTGCCCCTCAGGAAGAAATGGATCTCCCACTGCCATCAGAAACTACGGAAACAGAACTATCCGACCATTCCGCAGAACTCTCCGTCGAGGATTATCCACCGCTTCAACAGTCCCCGGTCAAACCAGTAGACAGCTTACCGCTTGCACAGAGATGGGACAATGAGATGCCAATAACCAGCGATAAAGAGATGGAGGTTGATTTGGTCTCAGACTAAGCTTCATAAACGGAAGCTCAAAGAAAATGTACCAAAACCAGGAGGAGGCAATGATCCTACATTCACTCGCAAGAAGACATGCCCAGTCTTGGTCACTTCCACGCGTCAGTTAACAAAGAAAGATGATCTTGTCCATACCAAAGCATCGTCCTTAGATGGTCGTAAAACAGGTATCACCCACAACTAGACAATCATGGATGTAAACAAATTTTCTATCATTACACTAAATGTAAATGGAATGAGAGACTATAGAAAGAGGAATCGAATCTTTACACTATTAAAGCTTAAAGATCCGTCAATAATATTATTACAAGAGACCCATTGTACCAGTCTTGCCCTAGCTAAACAATGGGAAAAAGAATGGGGTGGGAAATGTTTCTGGAGTTTTGGGAGTGCTCGAGCCAAGGGAGTTGCAATTCTGTTGAATCCGAAACTACATTATCTCATAGAACATTTCGAATTTGACCACGATGGCCGCATTCTCGTTCTTGATCTGAAATGCAGTGACACAAGTTTTCGGGTCCTGAATGTTTATGCCCCTAACAAGAATGCGGAGAGAGCCCCATGGCTAAAGCAACTTCGAAAATGGATCAGTGGCGGTAAAATGTTAGTCATAGGTGGGGACTTCAACTTTGTGGAGAATACTTCACTGGACAAAATTGGGGGTAATTTAATTTATGGTGAATTGGGATCTGAGATTTTTTGTAAATATAAGCAAGACTTCTGTCTTTTTGACCCCTTCCGCAGCAAATTTCCTAAGAAAGTTGAAACCACGTGGCACTCAGCTGATCGCTCCATTGCTTGTCGGCTGGATCGTTTCTACCTTTCCTCGTCATTTGCCAAGCAGGTTGATGATTTGGTTACATCTCCTGTTCCAGACTCTGACCACTCTCTAGTTCATCTCACTTTCCATCTTGAAGATCTACAAGCCACTGGACCAGGCTATTGGAAATGTAACTCGTCCATTCTTAATGATCCAGATCTTATGGCAGACATGGAACTGCTGTGCTCCTGTCTCCATGAGGAATCAACAACTAGAGATACAGTCTGGTGGGAATCGGTCAAAGAGCGCTTCAAAAGACTCCTCATACTCCACTCCATGCGTCTAGCTGACAACACCAGGTGCAAGGTCAAAGACCTTGAACGACGCATCAAAGATATGGAGGAGGCGAGAGTCCACGTGCTTGGAGGACAGGAGGAACACCTCTTGTTCTTAAAGAAAGAACTCCAAGTACTTCTCGACGAAAGGGCAGAAGGGGCAAAAATTAGATCCAAGGTCAAGGTCCTAGATACGGAAGAGAAACCATCTCAATTCTTCTTCCGAAAGGAAAAATCTCGAAAGGAAAAGGCGACTGTAAAGGAACTGTTAGTTATTGGAATTAAGGTGACAGACAGAAAGTCAATACTTAAAGAAACCAGCAACTTCTATGAATCACTATATTCAAAGGAACCAATCGAACTAGATGCCTTTGACAAAATCAAGCCTTTTATTCCTAAGCTACCAGATATGTATGCAGAGATGTGCGAAGGCCCAGTTTCATTGGGTGAATGTAGAGCGGCTATTAAAGACATGCATGATAACAAATCGCCTGGATCGGATGGTCTTCCTAAAGAATTTTATGCCAAGTTCTTCCACCTTTTCCAGGACCCTTTCGTGGAAGTACTGAATAGTGCTTTCCAAATGGAGTTACTTTCAGACTCACAAAGATATGGGATCGTCACTCTTGCTTGCAAAGACTCTTCAAAAGCAGATCTTTTGACAAGCTGGAGACCCATATCTTTGCTCAACGTCGACTACAAAATCCTGTCGAAAGTCCTTTCGAAGCGCCTCGCATCTGTCCTGTCTGAGTGCATCCATGCAGATCAAACATGTAGTGTACCAGGCAGATCTATCACAGACAACCTCCATCTCTTTAGAAACATTTCAGACTACTGTAACATGAAAAACATTCCGGCAGCAGTTGTCTCGTACGATCAAGAAAAGGCTTTTGATCGCGTATCGCACCAATACCTTCTGGCAATTCTTAAAGAATATGGTTTTGGCAAATCATTTATAAAATGGATTGCTCTGTTGTACACCAATGTTGAAAGCAGTGTTATAGTGAATGGTTGGATCGGACCAAGATTTGCAGTTACCAGAAGCGTGCGACAAGGCTGTCCCTTATCAGCCCTACTCTACGTCTTGTGCATCGAACCCCTTGCTGAAGCTATAAGAAAAGATCCCTCCTTCGACGGATTTAAAATGCCTGCAGCCAAAGAAGGTATTAGACTATCCCAATATGCCGATGACACAAATACCATCGTAACATCAGAAAGATCCATTGAAGCCACGCTGAAATGGTTCGGTGTGTATGGAAAAGCATCGGGTGCAAAAATCAATGAAAACAAATGCAAAGGCCTCTGGTTAGGATCATGGAGAAACAGAGGAGACTCTCCTTTTGGCCTTCAATGGTCAAACTGCATTAAGATTTATGGTGTGTTTTTTGGAGAGAATTCTACCCAACAAAATTCCAAAGCCATTCTAGATAAAGTAAAGAAAACCGTAACTCTGTTTAAAGGACGAAACCTAACCCTATCAGCCAAGGCCCGGCTAGTTAATACAGCGATCTGCTCGAAACTGTGGTATGTTGGTTGCTGTGTCATACTTCCCGCTATCATTATGAAAGAGCTCAACAAAGCCACCTTCAGCTACATCTGGAATGATCAGACGGAACTCGTGAGCAGAAAAACCATCATAGACACTCCTTTGAATGGTGGACTAGGTGTCATCGACATCGAATCTGAACTTGATTCTCTCATCTGCACTCACGTCCAGCGTCTGCTCACAGCCTCTGATCTCAAATGGCAGGACTTTGCCATCTACTGGATTGGCCTGCAACTTCGTCATCATAACCCTGCCTTTGCATCCAACCTCCGGCCACACGCAGAATATCCCCCTCCCTTTTATGAGAAAGCGCTGGCCGTCTTTCGTCGTGTTAGTTCACTCGATCCTCACTTGCCAGTGAAAGACTACAATGCAAAGAATACGTACTTGGTTATCAGGAAACCTTTGGTCAAGCCACCGAGAACTATGGACAGACACCCAATGATCAATTTTACACAAACTTGGCAGGCAGTCGCTCATCGCTTTGTATCTCCGAGAGCGAGAGAACTTAACTGGAAGATAGCTCACGGTGTCCTTCCGGTGAACGATTACCTCTACAGTTTCCAGATCATCCGACACAATCGCTGTCCTTTCTGTGGACAACCCGAGACTCTGACACACCGCTTCCTCACGTGCAGAGAAGTCCAGCTCCTCTGGCGTTGGGTAGAAAGAATAATATCGGACATTTCCTGCAAAGCCTTTAAAATAGATCAGAATTTTATCCTCTTTCAACAGACAATGGACTTGACCTCTCTGGACTTAACTACTCTCCTCGTGTTAAGCGGAGAAGCCAAGTTAGCCATATGGACACAAAGAAACAGAGTAAAATATGACAAGAAAAGACTCTTCAGTTTAGACATTCTAAGAATGTTTATACATTTTTTAAAGTCGCGCATAAAAGCCGACTTTGCGCGATTAGATAGAAGCACTTTTGTCAATATCTGGGGTCGAGGGGATCCACCACTTCTTGCAAATGTAGAAGGTGACCACCTTACCATAAATATGTCTGTGTAAATACATTTATTAATGTCAATTAGTTCTTACTTTGTCACATAGAGTCAAGAGTTATAGTTCTTTATAACATTGGTTTTTTTTACATGATAATGCTACTTTAAACTTTTAAACAGCATTGTTCATGGGCTGCATATGTTAAACAACTGATTGTAACAACTACATTATATAGACATTCCAACTAGTTTTACATTGCTGCAGTGCAAAGCACAAATGCTAGCATAATGACAATGCTAGTCGATGTTGTTAAGTAGCTTTGGATAGCCGATGCTGGGGTAATCCTAGTCCCCTGTAAATGTAAATATGATTATGTAAATACATCTGTGTTGTTCGCATGGCCCCTATCTGATTATAATAGAGATATAGCTTTTCACTGCATTGAACCATATGAGAGTGTAACTAGAATAGCATACTGCATGCTATTGAAAATCTGCTTTAATATGTGTGCATCTACTGAATCATATGTCTTAAGCAAATGAGATCCAAATCTCACTATGGACATGCCAATAAGTATTATATTGTGTTGGTCCAATGCAAAAATGATGGCATATTGTTAGTTGCTAGTCAGTGCTATGGTCTTCTTGTAAACAATTAGTACAGTAAAGATTAAAAATAAAGGAAATATTCTTTTACTGGAATGTTAGCAAAAATGTCTTTGAAAAGTAGATGGTAAAAATCATGAACCTTGGTACACTGTGTGTGAGTGAGCTGTACAACAGCTTAACCACTTGATATTTCCAATCTCATTAGAAATATTACTCATAGTTCTACATTGCTTCTGTGCAATGTATGATTGTTGGCATACTTTGAGTCATAAAAGTGTTGTTAACTCAGCTCTCTTTATATCATTGGTGTCAAATGCATGTAAATAATTTTGTACATTATTAAAAGATAAAAAAAATGATCGCTGGTAATCCGCTACTGTTCTCATTTAGGCAATGCAAGTCTCAAGCTAAAATAAAGGAGGAGGGCAGCACCAAACACAATGTCCTTAAACGTAAACTACTGATTACTAGTTATTTTTTTGCTAATTAATAATAACAGTTTACGAAAGTAGCGCAATGTCTGTGTAAATAGCGGCAGTATAGCGCCAACTACTTTCACCTATAATGGCTGGAAGTTTGAAACTATTCAAGCAGCGGAGCGTCACATCTACAAACAGAACCACAAGTAGATAACTCGATCCATTTCAAAGATGGCAACAGTCGAAAGAAAGTGGATGTCTTCAGGCTTCATTTCGTCCACTTTATGCATAGTGAGGAGCTCCATCCGTTGAATAAAAAGGTTAGTAGACATTACGACACCTGCAAGGTGACGGAAACTGTGCAACATTTCCCAATGCAGTTCCCTTACAAGGCGACAATGCAGATGAGACTCCAAGACAAACAATAACCAATCTGCAACACTCGGACAATATTAAAACATCCAAACTGCCCAAATATCATAAAGGATACACAAAACCACACAATAATAATTATTTTAAAACATATAATGATTTGCAATAATATTATTATTTTATTTTGGCATATCGATGTTGTTCAGCAGACAGCAACTCCATCCATCATCTTTATTACTGAGGATTCGTTAAAATAAATTAATACGATTATCTAAACATTTTAATTGCCAGGAATGTGTGAGAGCTGGATTAAGTCAGACAAATTTCTGTTGACGGCAATTTGCGTTTGTTGTCAAGAGTTCTGATCGAAATGCAGAGGATGACAATTTCTAATGAAAGCAATGTAGTGTCTACTTTATTGTCGCAAGATGACACGAATTTTGTAATTCAGTGGTAGTTTACTTCATACAGATCAGTAACGATACTACAAAGTGCTGACATCTAAGTTAAACGTGCTGTCTTTTGCAATAACAAAGACACCCAAGTTGCTCTGGTTTCAGATTGGCACCAGCTACATTCGAAGCGGATGCCGAGTTACATTGAGGATTCTGCGATCTATCCAATGCAGAGCGCGCAATGCGTCACAATCTAGGTCTACAACTTAAAATTTAGCTCCGGATGTCAAGAGAGGTGTCTAAAGTTCGACAACGTCATGTCATGACACATCGTCATCGTCGCTTCGCGACGGTTGACTACATGAATGGGAAAGTGATGTCCAATGCTTTCTGTCTCGTACGATGCTCATTAAGCTTATGCCTTTTAAACTAGTCCACGCTATGACATTATCGAACCAGCAGATTCTGGGTCTTCCTGAACAAAGAAACCGAAATACGAACAGCATTCTTATATTCCTATTGCCAGTTGCATCCTTCATTAACTGAACGAATGACATTATTCAGTTCAATCAGTTGTAGTTAACGCGATACAGATGTGCAGCGATACGACAGAACTGGCGACATTTAAGCGTAGTGGCTATTGCGACAACAATAAAGCAAAGCATCACCTTAAGTCTTCCCGCTTGAGTCTGGCACCACTTGCATACATAGCAGATGGAGAGCTGAGTTGAGGATTCTAAAGTCGCTGAAGTACGGACGCATTGTCTGAAACTAAAATTAATCGTAAAAATAAAGTGGCCTTTCTGTGTGTCTCTCTCCGGCGATGCATTTCCACAATTTTACAGCTTTTGACTCGAAACCTTCGCCGTTTGCTTGGCGAACAAATGGGACACATGCAGTAGAGGGATTCCTGAACCCAGCAGCCGCCCTCTTCCTGGCCTCCAGGGCCAAGAAATCTACGGCGAACATCTCAAACCCCCATAAAAGCAAAGTGTCCTTCTTATCCGCCAGGATCGTGTCACCTGCGACATATCGTACACGTACCTGGTATACGGTATCGTTTGCACTGTCGGTCACTTGGGTGTGTACTATAAACACTATTTATTTGCATGTATATCTAGATTATGTGTATGTGTCTGTCACTCCGTTTATGCATTTGCACACTTTTATAGCTATTCACTCCAAGCCTTCGTCGTTCGCTTGGGGAACACCTCGGACACCTAGTAAAAATCGCCAAGTAATGTATGTAAAGCAGAGTTTAATGAAGTAACGTTGTTTCTACGTTTATGGTTCTGACAACCGCAGCAATATTGACACAGAAGACATGAAACTATTAAATTCGCCATTTGTATTCAACCGTTCTCAAGCCAAAGACAATTTTGTTCCATCTGCTTAGTAATAGTCATTTCTTGGAGAGGCGCTATTTTTAGCTTTATTGATTGATTAATCGATTGATTGCTTAAGAAAGTAAGGTAATATGTGCGTAAATTGGTCCGTCAGTCAAAAGATGATTACACTACACATTTTTAGCGCTAGCTTTATACACCTTTATTAATTAGCCACTAGACCTATATCCTTGAAGATCGCAAAGCTTCCAGTGCATAATAAATACTGCAATATGCTAAGCAAATTTCTGTCGACGGCAACGGCCTCGGTTGTCATAAGCTGTCGTTAAACTCTGGAACCATCCGTCCTTCCAGTACAATCCAGTCGTGTTAGGGATAAGTTAACTTAAATACTCTCACTAAACTAAACTAAAACTAATCTTAAAACATAGAATGTACGTTGTTACTAGAATTATCATCAGATTTTCTAAATTACGCAAATCGCATTTGCTTAGACCTGACGAGAACATGTAGCTTCGTTAACTGCTTTTGAGATTTTCTATTAAGGTGCTACATAAATATCCAGATACATACTACAATTCTGGGTCGCAACAAAGGTGATTTTCGTCACCCTCCTGCTATATAACGTCTTTTGATTGGCACCGCCAATCAAAAGATATTGAAAACAATATCTATTGGTCACAAAACGTAAGAATTGAAGTTAGTTACATACTTGCTTGCATAATGACAGTTTGTAGTTATTAGAACTGTTTGCATCACCCTACTCCTTTCTCCAGGCTTGGGGTTGGCACTACCAGACAACGAGCAGTGGCGTAGTATCAATTGCCTTTGGAACGAAAGCAGACCGACACGTATTCAAACGTTCAATATTAAATAAATGTGTCGGCAGATCAGCCAAGATTATAAGAATGCAACTACAGTAACTACTTTTAAATTAAAGCGCCACTCGAAAGCCAAGCATTGGGCACCAAACTTCATATCAGAGCCTTGATCATTCCTATCTTTAGATTCCGGTTTAGTTTTCTTCGCAGAAGACCATTCCTTCTTTTCCTATTACCATCCTTTTCCTAATTATTCCCATGTGACATTTGGCATCTGTCGTTTTCATACTCCCTAGGCATCAAAATTCGTTCACCCGTTCGTTATAGGCATGTAATAACCTCCTCCAGTCAACCCTATCAATTGCTCTTCATAATCCACAGTGTGTTGTAAGTAAGTCTTTGAACGTTAAGACCAAGACGAGAAGGACCGTGAATTAGTGATGAACACACTGAGACACAGAGCTGAAGAACCGAGTTTAACACTGAGTTTAAAACCCTTATTCCCTAAAGTTGACGTCTTTCCTTCTTTCACTAGGCGACGGCGTTTGTTAAATATGAGGTATAAAGCGTAATTGGCTCACTGCTTGGCTGCCGACGATTAAATTCGACTCATGTAATAAACTAGAATAAACTAGAATGAGCTACCCGATCGACTAAAATGCCGCCGGAACTTTTCCTCAACATTCGTATTGAGTAGATAATTGGGGTGTTCCGTCATCGGCCATTCCATAGTCCGGAATTCTCTAGTTAGGGCTTGCTAGCAGTGATGAGCGTTATATACCCATTACAGAAATTTGATCTGATTTGACATTTCTAAGTAGCGATCATAAATACTGCCACTGCTTGTATTATTTACCAGTCAGAAACTAGGATAAATGAAGATGGCGACGCTAATGATCAGTGCTCGCACACAATATCTCTAATCTGAAACTAATAAGCCTACTACTTTGAAGTCCCCAGTTGTAACGAGATGCAACGTTCATCAGATTAAGTGTAGTTTAGTTAGACACCTTTAAAATGTCTTTAGGCGACACTATAAAAACGAGATGTTACCTTAATTTTCGTTTAAGTTTCTGACGTTTAATCTTCGTCCACCGCCACGATACAATAACGATTACCAAATCGCATTATCATTTATATGCACGTGCATCTGTTTGTGTAGCGCCAGATTGCGTCCCGGAGGAGAACCTGTCGTGGATGGCGTCTCCATACCTCTACCCATTAACGATCCAGTACAGCATCATCTCCGTCGCAATCCTCTTCCAGAAGCACAACATCTCCCCTTCCAACACAACCACCACCACCAACACGGCGAATGCGCACTGCACCGACGAGGCAAGTGCGCCAGCGACCGACGACGATAACTCCGCACGTGACGTCACCGGCAGTGACGACATCATCCTTCGCTTGCTCTTTGGCGTTGGGTCCAGGGCCTTCTAGTCGTCGTTCTAACCCTCGTCTCCTTCAGCTGCCACTTCGTCTTCGCAAGAGGTGCTGCCCACTTCAACACCATTGAAGCCTCGCTCTTCGACGCCTCCTTCCTCTTCTTCTTCACAGAGCTCTTCCTTCTCTCCCTCTCAACCTTCTCCCTCCTAGCAGCCTTCCACCGCCTACACTTCTTTCCTCTCACCTCTTCCGCCTAGAAACACCCCTCAATATCGCTGCCTATCAGAAGTAATCACCATGAAATCCTTACAAGCTGTTTCATCCATATCCTCCATCATCGACGGCAGTGTTGATGTCCTTCCCATCCTGCCTATGGTCGCATCAGCCACCCTCCTCCTTGAGGCGATACGTGACCTTTTTGGGGCCGATCTCTGATACAATAATAATGTATATTATGTATTAAATAAATATATTATACGGCAATATACACTTTAGTGTCGTAAATTATTCCACAAGGCAAACCAGGTTAAGTCTCGAAAGCGTCAGCAATAGAAGAGACATCGGTAAAAAGAATCATGATTAACTAGAAGCCGGATCAATGAAAATGTTACTGTTAAACTGGGAGCTGGATTGACAAAAAGAATCGTGCTTAAATGGAAGCTGGATTGATGAAAAATAATACAGTTTAACTGGTAGCAAGAATAATAAAAAGATTGTGACTAAAAGGGTCATATCCATTTCGCTTCTACTTAAGCTTTATTCTTTTCATCATTCCAGTTCCCAGTTTAGCATAAGTATTATCGTCGATCATGCTTCGTGTTATATTTATATATAGTATCAGATATCTGCGCCTAAACGTTCTGCGCCAAAAGATCGCGCCAAAACGGCTGCGCCAACACGTCTTGCTCCGTCCTAGAGACCCTCCTCCAGACGGTATTCATCGTAGACGTCCTGCGAGGTGCGTCTTTTAATTTCTTATCGCATAACTTTGTGTAAGTAAATTGCGTTTAATATAAGAATTTCATGTTTAGTTTAAACAAAAGCGTAAATGCAATTTTTCGTTATACGATAATGTTGCTACATGATCATTATTCGTTTATTAATAAATAATAATAATAATAATAATAATAACCTAATAATAATAACGATAATTAAAAAATAAAATAATAATAATGTGGCGTTCTGCCGCCCGAGCGCCTGCCTAACGCTAACGGACGGTGTCAACTCTAGCTTGCGAACACGTCTGAAGTCGCCCGAGTCACTTTCTTACCAAATCTCAATGCTAAACGGTTACTCTCTATCTATTTCCGTGTATGGCATAAACGGCCGCTGATAGTGAAGGTCTTCTGTCTATAACCTTCGCTATCTGCACACAGATCTTCAATCCGACCTACGCACGAGGGGGCCCGACCTCGCACTTAGCCAGCTCTCAGAACTGTGTGTGACGACAAACAACCATGTATTCACCTGGGTACCCGATTACCCAAAGGTACTCGTATCGATCACTTCGATCAGACACACAAGTAGATACACTTCGGGAAAACGGGAGGAGTATCTATGACCAACGTAGGTAGCCAACAGTAATATTTACGCATCGATTAATACTTTGTCTACTGGTCTACTTGTTATCTCTAACCTGGGTTTTCGATTGCCCAGACTTTGACGGGCTTCTTGGTCAATTTCCGTGTGCGGTATACCGGCCTCACACGCATAAGTTATCATACACACGATTGACCGTCCTCTGCTTTGGCAACTGTCCGCCAACACCGTAATATATTCTGATACTCGGGAAACCCTGAGGAGTAACTGTGACCAACGTAGGTAACAAACAAGAGTACCTATCGAACGAGCATAAAGCCATCAAGAAGAGTTACTTGACTTGTAACCTGAAGGTATCAATCGGCACCAGTGTTTTCTCTTGTTTGTCACGTGCTCTTCTAAAGTGTTCACCCTCCACGTGTAATTCTAGCGGGCCCTTCGGGAATTTCCCCGATATTTCTATCGAACGTATTCAATGGGGAACTTTCCCCGTATGTGCCAACGCTCCACCGGCAGCTCTCTCGGTTTGTACGGCTGCTACTGCGGGAATCTACGCGGCTTGTATCTTTTGCGGCCACCCGAATTTTCACGTCTCCGACAACCTGCTGGTATTCGTGAGGAGTAACTATGACCGAACTAGGTAGCCAACAAGTATCTTTCTCGGCCTGCTTGCATCTGTCATATACTTTAGTATCCGATCACCCAGACTCTCACATGTCTGTAACTTCCTTGGACTGCACTTA
Organism: Bimastos eiseni; assembly: GCA_959347315.1. Lineage (NCBI taxonomy): Eukaryota > Metazoa > Annelida > Clitellata > Crassiclitellata > Lumbricidae > Bimastos > Bimastos eiseni. Next base: position 23,917,020 of record OY365818.1, on the reverse strand, counting down.
TTCCTCTCATCGTAGGATCATCTAGATACTCGTCACCTAGAGCTCTGACCAACGGTAATGCACCAACTCTCGTTCTCAGACTCGATTCTCTCATAAGCACCTGAGGTAAGTGTCACCACGTTACCTCTAGACAGACAGGTGAATAGATTTCTGGAAAACCGAGAGTAGTAACTGTGACCAACATAGGTAGCCAGTAAGAATATTTACCTAAAGACCGTAAGACAATCAAGAAGACATACTGCGGGGACACCGCAAGTACAGATATTACGTTTAGTAACTCAAGTAAAGATATGCGGGGAAACCGCGACCAAAGACATTGCGATCAGACACGCAAATCAACAGCTGGCTGGTAAACGGGAGGAGTAAATATGACCACGCTAGGTAGCCAAGTATAGATATTTACGGAAAACCGTAAACAGAAAAGAATATGCGGAGACGCATACAATTGATCAGGTTTTTGGCACCAAAGGGAACTTTCCCTGTATCGAACGCAATTAATGGGGTTACCCTCCCCGTATTTATTTAATGTATTCATGTTTTCCAGTATTTGTCAACGGCTTCTCCGGTAGCTCTCAGTCTGTTTCCAACGGCTTCACAGGGCCGCCCTCCCCGTCTTTAAACCAACGTGTACACTGGGGAATTCTTCCCGTAAATTGTCTCAACGGTCGCCATAATCTGTCTCGGTGTAGCGTGCGGTTGCTCGGGCTTTACCCGATCTCTATTTCTCACGGCCACCGACGGGGTCACGTATCCGATAACCTGCTGGTATTCGTGAGGAGTAACTATAACCGATCTAGGTAGCCAACGAGAATATTTCTCGGCCACCAGAACTCCCACGGTCTGCTGCACGGTCGGGGATTTTTCCCAGTCTATCTCTCGGTCGGCCGCCGCGGCCTCTCTCGATATATGCGTCGGTCCCTTCTGGGACTCACCCAGTCTGTATCACTCACGGCCACCAACGGGGTCACCATCTTCCCCGTATTTCCGAACAGAACTGTCATTCATTCATTTATTTCTCACGATCGGACTTTCTCTGTCAGCCTGTTGACTCTTACGATCAGGGCACGGTCCGTCTTGCGATCGACGGCAGAGGGGCCCACCCCACCAGATTAGCGAAAAGCAGCACCAGCCTGACCGCGAGAGCGGCTGTCACTAGAGGTCGTATTTATATGGCAACACTCAACGATCCCTGAAGCGGTACGAGAACCACTCTACGTATGAAGCAGTACGAACCACTGCTCCACATATATAGCGATGCACCGCATGTCAGGCTATACTCAAGCCAATTCATGCGTCTGCAAGCTATGCACACAATTAAAAACCGCCGATCGGTCTTCCTTCCTATACGCAACACTGTAAAAAAATAGACGTAAAATAACACTATGGCGAGCCGATTATTTAAATAAATCATTCATTCAAGCCTTGTGGCCTGTCCGCCACAATAATAATGATTTTGTGCCAGTGGCCATCGAATCACTGGGCCCCATAAACCGTACTGGAATGGAGTTTCTACAAGAGCTGGGCCGCCGTATGACACAGGCAACGGGAGACCCTCGCGAAACAACTCATCTTTTTCAACGTCTATCTATTTGTACACAACGTTTTAATGCAGTGGCGTTCAGGGGCATTTTGGTTCAGCCCGATGGGGACGAAAACCTATAACAGTTATAATAATAAAAAATAAAAATAAAATAATAATAATAATAATAATAATAATAATAGTAATAATAATAATAATAATAATAATAATATGGTTAGGCAGCACCTGGTCCGACGTCGACGGACTGCTTGAGAAGATGGAACATCTGTGGTGCACCGAGAGCCAAATGATGCGTCCGGACAATGATGCAGCACACAAGCAATCAAGCTGGGACAAGCCGCTACTGCAGAAGGCAGCGGCCGAGCTCAGCATTGCCCAAACCGACCCATACCATCAGGCGCGATTCAAGGCAGCCGCAGCACCGCATGCCGGAAACTGGCTCTTTGCCCTACCAATCACTTCATGTGGATTTCGGCTAGACGACGAAGCTGTCAGAATTACAGTGGGTCTCCGTCTGGGGACACGCATTTGTGAGCCACACGTAGGCCCATGCGGGTCACGAGTCAATGCGGAAGGAGCACACGGGCTTTCTTGTGATTTTGGACCAGGGCGGTTCGCCAGGCACGCAGCATTAAACGACATAATCAGTCGTAGCCTCACACGCGCTGGTTTCGCAAATATTAAGGAACCCCCGGGACTCTCCAGAACGGACGGAAAACGCCCTGATGGTCTGACGCTGATCCCTTGGCGAAGAGGACGGAACCTGATATGGGATACGACAGTGATTGACACCGTGGCTCCATCATATCTCCAAGCGACGTCATCTTCGGTGGGGGCTGCAGCGGAGGTGGCTACCACCAGGAAGACCATCAAGAACAGCCAGCTCGCTGTCAGCTATCTCTTCATTTCATTGGCCTTTGAGACCATGGGCCCAGTCAATAACGAAGGAATAGACTTCATCAAAGACTTGGGTCGCCTTCTGACACATGTCACCAGACACCCTAGAGAGACAGGCTACTTGTTCCAACGATTGTCAGTTTGCATCCAGTGCTTCAACACAGTTGCCTTCAGAGGCTCTTTTGTGCAGCTGTAGTTTAACCAAACAATATAAACACTCGTGCACTCAATTTTATAATAATGATAATACTAATAATAGTTATTATTATTATTATTATTATTATTATTATTTCTTTTCTTATTTCTATAATAATAATAATAATAATAATAATAATAATAACTATAATTATAATAATAAGAATATTAATAAAAATATTAATAAAATTAATAATAATAATAATAATAATAATTATAATAATAATAATAATAATAATAATAATAATAATAATAGTAATAATAATAATGATAATAATGATAATAATAATAATAATAATAATAATAATAATAATAATAATAATAATAATAATAATAATAATAATAATAATAATACGTTGTCTAACTTCAACTCATCACTGTTCGCGTTCAGGGAGTGCCAGTCATAAGCAATTTTCAAACACCTCTTTTAGGCATCACATTTGCCCATAAGGTAACTTTTTCCAAAAGCGTGTCTTTATCTGACAACAAGAATTCAATCACTGCTCGGTCTCAGAGAGTGACAGTCCCAATAAGAGAGGAGGGCGACGCTAATTATCTTTGTTATTACGCTGTGTCGTTAAAGTGACGCTACTTGCGTTTATTAATCCGAATCTGCTGGAATAGAGAGTTACATAGCAAGAAAAGAGAAGAATCATTTAGTTAACCTTTGCAAAACATATCAGTTGATCACAACAAAGTAATAATAATATTGTACTACACTGTTGAGAAAGTCGGCTTTCTCGGTACAAGTGAACTCAGTGCAGTCACGGCTAATCTTTAGCTACTGTCAGCTTTCGAAGCAACTACTAGACCTGCGCATAACTGTCTGTTGGCAAGCAGACGGTGTTCCTTTGACCCTAACCAGCCACAGTCCGTGTTCAGTGTGGCCACGCACAACCGTGTCTTGTTCTGAGCAGACAAGAAAATCAAAAAAATTTCCCGATTGAATTGAAAGGAGGCATAAGCCATCATGATGATATCGGTCTGTCTGTTGTCTGAGCGGTGAAGATATCTAGTGTCGAAAGAGATGGCGTCGTTTCCTCCGAGTGGATATCCTGTCTCTTCAATTAGCGACATTTGAGCACCTGTCTCTGTTCATCCGATATCGGAGCAATGATAATAATAATAATTCACTTTTCACAGTTTATACACCCTTAACTCCTTTGCTAGAATGGATTCTAAATTAGAATTTGTATGCTTTACTCAGACACCTTTAAAATATCTTCTTATGGCGCATAAATTCCTTATTTGCCTTAACTCGTAGATGAAAAGCTCAATGAACCGAACGTTTACGATGCGATCAAACTAATGCTACGATAATATTGATTGCATTGCTTGGTGGGATAAACGAATGATTAGTTGCCTCTGGTGGCAACTGCATTAGGGACCTTCACATTCAATTACTAAACACCATCGACTGATGCATGGTCATAAGAAAATAGCGATTGATAAATGCATAATTATATTATTATTAGTATAATTATAATTCTTCCTCTTTGGTTCTCTGCCTTCAGGCAGGTTCATATGTCCAATGACGCCACTTCTCTATGTGTTAAGCCTCTTCTTTCATTTTTCTGTATCCACCTTTCTCCATCCCATCCAGTCTAAAAGCATTGTTCTTAGTATTCCTCTCGTTTTTTCCCTTCCATTCTCCCCTCTATGCTGTTTTTAAGTAGTAAATCTCCTCTCTTTATGTGTTCCATCCATCTTCTCTGTCGTTCTCGAATTGTCTTGATCACTGATCTCTTTTCTTCTAACCTCCTCAATATTTCTTCATTGGAGCTCTGTCCAGCTCATTCTTTCCATTCTTCCCCCCATATCCACATTTCAAATGCCTCTGATCTTTTCTGGTCTTCTTTTCTTATTGTCCATGTTTCCGATCTGTACAGGACCACACTCCACACCAGAGTTTTGACCAGTCGCTTTTTTGGGCTTCTACTTAGCTTTCTCCTCAATAGTTCTTTCCTCTTGTAGAATGCTTCCTTTCCCATTGCTATTCTCTTCTTTATTTCCATGTGGCACTTTGCATCTTGTGTGATCAGACTTCCCAGATAGCAGAATCTCTCTACTTGCTGTATCTCTTCTCCGTTTATGCTTATTCTGAATGTTGTTTTCTCTGCTTTGCTTATATTCATAACGTTTGTCTTCTTTGTTTTTTTTCAGTCCATACTCTGTTGCTATCATGTTTAACTGATCCATTATTCTCTGCAGTCCAGTCTGACTAGTCGCCATCATTGCTTGATAATCCGCGAATCTTATTGCCTTTATCAGTCTTCGTCCTACCTTTGCTCCTTCCTCCACCTCCTCCACCTCCTCTCTTGTAATAATTAATTATAATAATTAATGTAGTTGTAGTAATTTAAATGTGCACAGCTTATTGCACTTTTCAATAGGCATTTCAACGAATAGGCTATTACAGTAAAAATGGTAGGTGCTTCCATAAACACCTTCAAATTGTCGTCTCGTAACGATATTTTCGATCAATCCCAAACAAATCTTTGCAGTTCCATAGTACATTTAAAATTGCAGATGATTCCTCAATTTATTCAGCTGAATTGACAGTCGTTATTGAGGCAATTAAATGGATTATTGAAAAGAAAATGAAAATACGACTAAATACATCATATTTACTGATTCATTAAGCATTGCTACATCTATAAAAGAAAACAGATGTGATGAAACACCTAATTTGTTTCTTATGGATTGTGTCAATAAACTAAAGCATAGTAATATTGTTGTAGCATGGATCTGGAAATGAAATGGCAGAAATTTTTGCAAAGAAGGGACTAGAAATACCTGAGATTAATTCGACAAATTATTTAGAGTTAAGAGAAATTAAATCTTAAAAACAGAACTATGTAATTAAAAAATGGCAATTGAAAATATAACTTTGAACCAAACAGCAAATTATATAAATCTATTCAGCCAGTAGTTTCCACAGATATAGAATTTATGGACTTTCTAAGGAAACGTGAAGTTCAAATTACCAGACTCAGATTATTACATATTCTAAAAATCAATGATTGAAAACTATAGGAAAAAACTCAACAGATTTATGTTCTAAATGTTAGATGACTGAAACAATTGAGTATTTATTGTTTACATGCAAAAAATGAAATTTCATACTTACTAATTAAAAAATGTGCAGAAAAAAGTTGACTACTCTGTTATAAATACATTATCAATTAGAGATATCTATTCTGAAGTACATAACATACTCATGAAAATATATAATGGAAAGATTATTTAAAGATCATTGGTTAATAATATTTAAAACTACATTCTGTGACTACAGTGTCCAAATTCTTAACTTAACTGAGGGAACTAAATAGGGTTAGTCAGTTGGATAATGAATGTGGAAAAAGCCATGAACTATTTGAACACCAGTATTTGATTACAACATGTAGACTGGTTTGTTTTGATTTGTTTTGTATTGCAAAAATAATAAATGTATGAATTAATTATCAATTCTTTTCTTATGTTGTTATAAATTATTAAAAATTGTATGCATTATAAATGATGGCTTATGAATATAAAAAAATGTTTGGCTTATAAATATGATATAGATATTTTGACGTTAATGTTATGAAATTGCATCAGTGCTTTGTAAATACTGTAAATAAGATAGAGAAAAAGCTTAATGGTAAACAAATATGAAATAAGAAAAGAACCGATACGGTTAAAAAGACCCTACAAGAAGAAAAGAAAACATACCAGCTAACAAACTAACTAATTATGCATATATATATATGTACACTAATATAAATGCAAATTAAATAATGATTTATATGTTATGAAAAACATTAAAACACCCATCTGTTAAATATGAACAAGTGTCAGAAATGGAATCAACAGCCAAACAAACGAAAGAAAGACAAAAGAAAGAAAGAAAGAAAGACAAAAAGGAAAAAAAGACAAGAGAAAGAAAGACAAAACAAAGAATCAAATTAAGATGAGTAAAATATGTCTTGATTTGGATTTCTAGTCATGTTAATATATTAGATAATGAAAGAGTGGATGCTTTAGCAAAGCAATATCTTAATTTGCCTATTATAAATTTAACAAATGTTTTAATTATATTTAAAATATTCAGAATGGAAGCGAAATAGTATTCTCCATATTATCCAGCACATGTCTGGTTATTATAGAGACTGGTGAAGACAACAGTCCTAAAATACTGACTTTGAGTAATTGCGATTAAAGAGTACAGTAACATTCAGTTAATCAACTTCTACTACCGTTAGTAAATATTATGTGAGGAGTCTGAAACCGAAATTGATGTAATTTGCAATATTCTTTAGTTTTCTCTGCAGTCGATGACTACTCTACTTAGAAGGTGACACGGTCCCTATGTGTTGACTATGATACTACAATAGCCAAACATGTGCTGGATAATATGGATAATATTATTTCTTCTTATTCTGAATATTTTGAAAATGTCAGTAACTATATACCGATATCTGGTCTAAGTACACTTACAAACTCATCCGTCGACGAATTGTCCGTCGACGAATTGTCCGACGCCGAGTTGTCCCGGCGCCGAATAGTTCCGCGCCGAACTGTCCGGCACCGAATTGTCCGGTCACCCTATGAACGATTGTTTTGACATCTTACGTTTTTTCGTGATTTAGCAATTTAGAACGTCAATGGTAGACAAAAAAGGTGTGTTCTACTGGCAATATTATTGTAAGCATTGTTAGCACCAATTGATTACGTACCCAAACAAGTTTCAAATCGTTCAATTTTTAGGAAATGAATCGAAATATCTTTATAGAAATTGCATGAAATGCAATAATTCATTCCTCGTATCTTGGTACATTAAGTGGATCTCCTTATTTTTTTAGGAATTTAGGTTGCGGGCTTTTATAGAAAACAATTGGTGTAAGGATCCGCTGCTATGACAAAATTGGAACCAACGCCTTAGACGAATGTATATGCGAAGCATTAACGTCTCTAGCATTAGTTGTATTGCGAAGATAAAAATGAACAAGAATGAATTTCTACAAAACAACACCTTTAAATCGTTTCTTCACAAATATATAAATACTTGTATCTCATTCATGCTCACAACATCGAGTCAACATTAGGAAACGGACAATTCGCAACTAACAGATAACTAGAAGACAAGATCTATAAAAAAAAACAATTACAATTCCAGTTTGTTCTCATATTTATTGAATGTTTTCCTATACCCACTGCTTGCTTTCGTGTCGGTTGTTGCTCTGTTCGTCTGTTGTTTTCGTTATCTTATTTTCTTCTCCTTTTCTATGACAATCTCCTTCGTCTTCCTCGCACTCTCCTTTCAGCCAAACTTTCAACGGACATCACAAGTATATACAGCGGTGTCGTAATCATTTAGGCCTTAGTGACGTATTATCCGTACAAGAAATAAAAATCCTGCTTCTCATTGGTTGGCCCCTCGCTATGGAACACGCTCCCGTTGGCGTTGCGGTTGTCGCCCAGAGTCCAGTCTGGCTCTTTTTATACTCGCCTTAAAAGTGCTCTTTTCCGTCGTGCCGTGGCCGGAGACGCTTCTCTGCCGTAGCCCGAAGAGGCGCTATATAAATCTTCGTAATGTACGAATGGATGAAAGTCGATAGAAAAGATTCAGCGAAAAGTCTTAATTATTCTCATGTTTTTTTACGATTTAAACTTTATGTTAAGGAACCTTCATTTTGTTAATAACATATAGAATACAATACTCCAAAATTAGAGGTGTCTAAGTTGAACAAGAAAATATTCGCAGTTTTCAAAATTTGCATCAACGATTGCAGTTAATGTCGATGGAAACATTATTCCACAATTATTGTTTAGGCCGTGCAGTTATACAAAAACGATTTCCTCAGTTCAGTCAGCGCATATATAATTATTTGCGCTCTTAGCCATTTGATGGTTATAAATGTGTCGTTACGAAGATGATGATGTTAAGCGTCGCCCTCTCTCTTCAACACATTTAGGACTGGCCATACCTGAGAATCAGATATAGTAGTTGCATGCGATTTAGTTTGGGACGATTGCACGCGTATACTTATGAGTCCGTTTATCTCCTTTATTGGATGGCAATAATTTAAATCCGTGCGTTCTTTGCTAGTGTCGTGCGTTGTATAAAATTACTTCTAAATGACATTTAAACATTCAAGACCGAGAGGTCCAAGACCAAGACCAAGACCGAGGCCGGGTGAACAAGTAGATTAAAGTTCTGTTTGAATGATGTACATGCAGGCCTACTTGTACTTGATATTGTAGGTTAACAATGACTAGACGTGGCCGACCTCATAATTATTAGATTGTACCGAAATCTTGAAATTTGTGAAAGGAAATTTTGAAATGGCTGATCCTGTTGCAAATGCATTTTCTGCCTATAGTAACATGTATATAGATCCCTATAGATGGTCCACACGTCATAAATCGATAACAGACGCATAGGGTCTAAACATCCGGTGTCTCTAATAATCGAAAATAACCGACAAATGTCAAAGAAATTGCTATGATACACTAACCTAAGACGGAGACCAATCCCAAGACCGTTCCTTTAAGACCAAGACCGACACAGTCAAAACCAAGACCAAGGCCAAGACAGATGGTCCGAGACCAAGACCAAGACCGATGCATTCGAGATCAAGACCAAGACCAAGACCGTAGATTTCCGGTCTCGAGACGGTTTCGAGACCGCGGTCTTGGTCTCGAAACCACATCCCTGGTTAATTACTTGCAAAATTAGTTTGAAATCGTTAAGTTGGGCTTGTAAACGGTGAATATTTGAATGAGCATTATCTTACGACAATGACGCTAAAGACGTAATTCAGCTTTGATTGTGCTCAGTTACTATAGACCCTCAAACCCTCAAAACCTCCTAATAAAACATCCCAGACTCTCCTCGTCCTCAATATCAGCTCACTTTCCAAATCAAAAGCTACGGAACGGCAGGAAATTGAGCGTTTTGGTTACAATACAGAAATAGGCATTATCTTGTTCCAGGAGACTTGGTTGAATAACTATTTGGATGCGCTCTCAGCACAGGAACCCCGCAGAAAAAGAAACGTCTTTAATATTCTGGTCAATAGTGACATAATTGACAATACAAATGGTCAAAAGGTGGCCTTAAATACTTTAACACAGGGATATATTATACCAATTTTAAGCACCGTTAAATCGTTTCTTGTAATGCACAATAAAAGTATCATTTTTAAAGGCATTGTATGTCAGCTCTTGAAAACTCCCAGGAACTTATTTAAACTACTGCCCCACATCTTTTTATCAGCGTCAAAATCTCCAACTGCAATTGTTCTTTTGTTTTGAAAAACTCATTCAAAGTTTCACAATCTATCTTAGCTGGTGGACGTATATAAATGTTAAATAGCTCGATTGGACCCATGTTAGTTTTAATTTCTAAGCATTGATTTTCAATATTTGGAATTTCTTTAGAATTAATAACAGTGAAATTAAGTCCATTTTTAATTAAGAAAGTTAGACCACCTCTTCTGTTTATATCCGGATTATCTTTTCTCAACAAACTATACCCATCAAAAATAAAGTTGTCCACGTCACTCTGCGCTGCTCTGTATTAATAAAATGGGTAACATACCAATAAATGTGTTTAAGGACAACTTCATACTTATAGTATTGAACATTGAATGACACTATGTGTTTGACACCGGCCTGACACCTCAAGTTATCAGCATTTATTATTTATTTGTGGCTATTGTTTAATTATCACTATTTATTTAAAAATGACAGAAAATACAGTTATAATGGAATATATTAGATGGATTGGTAACGACTCGTCAAAACCCAGGAACGTTATGGTATCACTGAAGTAGGTAGCAGCATTGAATCGTTGAATAGTAACAGAGAGATATTGTAAGAGGAAAGAGGTGTCTCTGTTGTTGTCTCCTGCCAGTGATGTTCATTGGCGGAAGAAATGGTTTAGTGAGTAAGTCCGGTTGATGGTCTATTTCCTCTCCCGCTATACTAATATGCCTGGTTTACGTATGTCGTTGAAAAAGAAACACTCTCTTGCACACCTCTTTCCAGTCTCATTGTAATCTTATAATTGACGAGTAGGATTATTGGAAAACAATAGAGACTACGGTTCTCAATTCCCGATACCATAGAGAGAAATAAGCTGCCATAATCATATACTAAATCATTTAAATGGATGACATTAAGCTATGACAGTGCCAGTCCAGATATTCGATTAAGACGGGGGGTGACGCCATTGATCTTCGTCATCACAGAGTTTGCTGAGCTGAAACCATTTATGCGATTGTTTTATTGCATTCAGCAACGTTTCGTTCTTTGGCGGTGCCAGTCTCAAGTATGCAGGAAGGAGGAGGTTCACGATAATCATCTTTGCTATGACGCGTCGTTAGATAACTTCTGAATTCGTAAGCGACTTAATATGTCGCCATAAGTTGTCTTTAAACTTTCTATCTCCCCATTCAACCTCCTACTTGAGAAATGAGGCGTTAGATTTCGTTTGGCTACTCTACTTAATGGTAACCCAGAGAGGCATCCTTTGGCGTGAAGTGCAAGCAACTTCACTTTCGCAGCCTTGTCTACGTGGACCAGAGACGGCCATACCCGTCTACGCCGGCTGACTATCTCAATAGCAATTCAATATATCCACAGACTGTGTACGTTCAATGTACTCGTAAAAGCTGAGTTGATTTTCAAATCTAAGCTTCTTCCTGTCATATAAGAGGGTTATGATTTCCAAAGCATGCTGGCAACTCAACTTTTTCTCAAAGCTACTTCGCTGGTGGTGATAGTTGCAGTTTAACGACAATGTGTGATAACAAAGACCATTAACGCCGCCCTCCTCCTGTATTCAGGCTTGGGACTGGCACCGGCAGAATGCAACCATCAGAGGAGTTACTACTTTGATGCCGCGCTCTTCTTCTTCTTCTTCTTCTTCTTCTTCTTCTTCTTCTTCTTCTTCTTCTCTTCTTCTTCTTCTTCTTCTTCTTCTTCTTCTTCTTCTTCTTCTTCTTCTTCTTCTTCTTCTTCTTCTTCTTCTTCTTCTTCTTCTTCTTCTTCTTCTTCTTCTTCTTCTTCTTCTTCTTCTTCTTCTTCTTCTTCTTCTTCTTCTTCTTCTTCTTCTTCTTCTTCTTCTTCTTCTTCTTCTTCTTCTTCTTCTTCTTCTTCTTCTTCTTCTTCTTCTTCTTCTTCTTCTTCTTCTTCTTCTTCTTCTTCTTCTTCTTCTTCTTCTTCTTCTTCTTCTTCTTCTTCTTCTTCTTCTTCTTCTTCTTCTTCTTCTTCTTCTTCTTCTTCTTCTTCTTCTTCTTCTTCTTCTTCTTCTTCTTTCTTCTTCTTCTTCTTCTTCTTCTTCTTCTTCTTCTTCTTCTTCTTCTTCTTCTTCTTCTTCTTCTTCTTCTTCTTCTTCTTCTTCTTCTTCTTCTTCTTCTTCTTCTTCTTCTTCTTCTTCTTCTTCTTCTTCTTCTTCTTCTTCTTCTTCTTCTTCTTCTTCTTCTTCTTCTTCTTCTTCTTCTTCTTCTTCTTCTTCTTCTTCTTCTTCTTCTTCTTCTTCTTCTTCTTCTTCTTCTTCTTCTTCTTCTTCTTCTTCTTCTTCTTCTTCTTCTTCTTCTTCTTCTTCTTCTTCTTCTTCTTCTTCTTCTTCTTCTTCTTCTTCTTCTTCTTCTTCTTCTTCTTCTTCTTCTTCTTCTTCTTCTTCTTCTTCTTCTTCTTCTTCTTCTTCTTCTTCTTCTTCTTCTTCTTCTTCTTCTTCTTCTTCTTCTTCTTCTTCTTCACTGCATCCGTCGTTGCTTTGGCTCAATGAAGACTAAAACATTACCAATCTACCACGCATTAATTCCCAATTCACGGCTATGCGAGACCAACATCGTCAGACCTGCATCACCACACGCGTTATCATCATCGTCATAGTTGTCGTCATCGATATCATCACTCTCGAATTGTCAGCGTTATAGTCGGCGTTATCGTCATTGTAATCGCCATCGTTCTAGTGTTCATCATCTTCGTTATCGTCAATAGTCCTCTCCTAAATTATTTTAAATTTGATAAGACTACTGAACATTTCAGTGATCATCATTGGCGGTCAGGATTTGCATGGAATATTGCTAACTATTAGCTAATATACGGTTTATACACATATAAGCATCTGATTCATTATTTACCTTAAAGAACATTGGGTGAAACAATTTCAAAGGTATCTTAGGGGCCATTCAAAGCAGTTGGCTTCCGTGTTCAATAGTATGTAATAATTCTCACCCATTTCTGATTAGTAAGGGCATTCTCGGGATCAACCATCTGGTTTACTTATTATCAGGATATATTCTTCTAAATTAATCTTTGGCCTATTTTAGCACCTTACATGACATAGCTGAGTGCTGACTGAACAGCTTCTTTTGTAGACCTACACCCATGCAAAAGGTGTACAAGTCTAGCAAAACAGTTCATTTATTTATTTATTTGGGGGATTTTTATAGCGCCCCTTCAAGAACTTCTACTCAGGAGCGCTCCTGCCCCGATCCTCATAGAAGGCCGAGAGCGAGTAACAAGAAGTTCGGCCTGTAATGAAGAGCGAAGGGTCCTCGGCGTTTGACTCCAAGGTAGCATAGTTCCATTAAATCCCTGGGAGCTGATCTCTCTATGAAACGCCATAGTAATGAGGGGACTCGGTATGAGATCCGCTGAGAGAAGAGGAGCCAATGAAGGACTTCCCGCATATAATCAGAGACACGGCCAAATCTTTCGATCTGGCATGCAGCATCATCATCAACATCATCATGCATCATCGCCCATTTTCACCAGGCTTTTCCACGCAGTGTGTATAAGTTCTTGTAGTGGTTTTTTCGTCCAGACCATGATGTCATCCATCCACTCTCTGTGCGGTCGTCCACTTTTGTTTGTTCCCTCTATTCTGCCAATCAAAGTCTTTATCTTCCTTTCATTGCTCATTCTGCAAATGTATCCCAATAACCCTAGCCTTCTTTGTACTATTTTGTCATTAAGATTTCTATTATATGGATTCGTCCGTTCCGCTTTGCTCACTCTCTGTGTCCATCCTATTCTTAATATCATCCTATAGTATTTTCTCTCAAAGGCTAAGACTTTCTTTTCCATGTCTTTTGTCATCACCCAGGTCTCGCATCCGTACAGCATGTTGCTGAACACGCAAGTTTGTAGGACTATTAGTTTTGTTTCTTTGCGTATACTTCTGCTTTTCCACACCTTTTCATCGCTTTTAGTGTCGCTAATGCCTTTGCGGCTCTGGCTGCCATCTCCTTCCTACAATCCAGATTATACGTCATGTTGCTACCCAGGAATGTGATTTTCTACGTTTTCCAGTTGTGTTCCATTTACAATCAACCTCCATGCTTGGCTCATTTCTCCGAAAACCATTGCTTTTGTCTTGTCAAAGTTCATTTCTATCTCTTAGCCTCTTTATTCAGTCTCTGTGTTGTCTGTTCCAGTCTCTGTTCATCCTCGTCAATTAGGCCGATCTCATCGGCAAAGCAAAGATTATTGAAGCTAGCGCCGCTGACCCTTATTCCTGAATCTTCTTTTCTGATCTTGTCTAATACTCTTTCCAAGACCATGATAAAGGTGCTCGGAGAAACCGGGTCACCCTGTCTTGTACCTTTGTTTCGTACTGAGCCATGGTCCCGTCTCGCCACGCAATCTCACCGCTGCTCTTGCGTTGCTGTGTATCTCCTCTTATAAGCGAGTCAGCTTGATGTCGACTCCATACGATTCCAGCACCGCCCACAGTGCGTTCTGATTTATGCTGTCGAAGGCTTTTTTGAAATCTACAAAGCAATCGTTTTTCCTTCTAGTCTTTTCTCCAATCAGTCTCAGTGATAATATCTGCTGTATTGTGCTTCTGTCCCTTCTGAACCCTGTTTGTTCGTCTGCTAAATATTCATCCGTCTGTTTTCTCATTCTTTCCGTAAGTATCATCATGAACACTTAACTGAGGTAGCTGATCAGTGCGATCGTTCTGTAGTTGCAACAGTCTAGTGCATTCCCTTTTTGTGGATTATGACTATGATTGATCTCTTGCATGTCCGAATTGTCTCTTCTCGCTGTCAGAATTCTTCTCTCCTGTACCAATCGTAACGTTTCAGCTGTTATCCATTTTTTGTTTGCCTTCCCTTGTGTTAGTAATGTTTGTTTAATTGCATCTATTTGTGCCATCGTCAGCTGTTCTAATATTCTGTTGATGTCGTGTTCCTCTCCCAGCTCATTGATCTTCCCTTCCAGTAACTCTTGATATTTTCTTCTAATTACCCTCTTTCGTTCATTCTGTGTTTCTTTTTCAGTTTTATCTTGATGTATACTAACACAAGACTATTGTCCGAGCACCTTGATATGTTCGGCATTGTTGTACTGACGTTGTCCACCGTGTGTTTATTAGTGTCATATCTATCATGTTTTTCGTTTTTTAGTCACAGGATCTCCATTTGCGACAATCTTTCTGTTGGAACCTCGAGTTGCAAATCATCAAGTCTTTATTCGTTGCAAATTCCAGGTGCCTCTCGCCTCGCTCATTTCTTTCCCCAAAGCCATAGCGACCCATGACTTTCTCTCATCAATCATTATCTGTCCCCACTTTCGCATTCCAGTCAGTAGTAGAAGATGTACCATACGGCGCCATTCAACCTAACCATAGGTTAAAACCACTCCCCTAATAGGTAAAAAACTTTTTTATCCAATAGCCTAGGTTAAAAAATCACCAAAAACAACATCAACCTAACCATAGGTTAAACCCAACATCAACCAATAACCAGGAAAAATCGCCAGGAACTTTCCAATAGTTTCTACCTGGCGTGCACAAACCTATAGGCATGGTCAAGACAACAACCTATACTCCCTATTAGTCAAAAGCCAAGGGAATTTTCAAAATTTTCTATAATGGGAAATTTCCAAAAGTTTCATCGAGTCAGCAGTTTCGATGATGAGTCACCATGTGATTACCAAGTCTTCAGTATCAATCCAAGAATTAAAGGACTCAGGACAACCAAGCCATTTCACTAAAGATTTCTTCCCTCGTTTTCTGATTACCTTTTCAATTCTAAATATCTCTTGAGTTGTCTTTTGAAGCTCCTGTTCATAAAACGAACCCTGTATTTCCTCACCATTATAATGAGTAATCTTATAAGTTGGTGGATCTGTGTATTGAATTTGAGTAATAGAAGAAATTTCTAAAGTCCATCGAGCTGTAAATCCTTTTTCAAATATATTCTTCTTCTTAGTTATCCTAACCTTATCTCCAATCAAGAATCTAGGCTTAATGGGTTCTGAGATCTCATCACCGTACAAATTCATCCATACAGTATTTTCATTATTTTTAAAATTAGCCTTAGATGGTGTCATTTTAATAGAAGAATGCCTAGTCTCATTATAATTACAAACCATTTCACCCAACACGTCTATATATCTTCTTGTTGAATTAGCTGTAAAGTACTTAAACATTTTCTCTCGCATCGTTCTATTCCAGCGCTCAACGACGCAAGATTTTTCTTCATTCTCAGTAGATTACAACTCAACCAAATTCTTTACGTCTTTATTATAAAATTCTTTACCTTTATCTACCCATACTTTAATAGGCCTTCTACCGCTCTCGAGTACCTTCATGAAGCCATTAGCGGTAGATTTTCCACTCCTATCATTTAATGGCACGATCCAACCATATTTTGAAAACACATCTACCACGGTTAACAGGTATTTCACACCATCGTTGTCTTTAGCGAAAGCCTGCAAATCGACTAAATCAGCAGCCCATATTTCATCTATCCCACTAACGTACACTTTCCTTTTTTTAAAACGTCTTACTAGTGGTTTATGTAATTCATCCGCGAGTTGGTCGGTCCATTTCAGATCGGGTTGTAATTTTAGGCTTTTTTAAACCTAATCCAAGACTAGCTTTAGTAGATAATATAGGTTTGACTATAGCCCTCTCAAATCTCTCTCGTAAGCTTGGATTAGGTATATTATTCAATTCATTAATCATTGCTCTATAGGCGACATTCCTAGAAGCCGTACCAGAGTGCTGGCTGTAAGCTAAATCATGATAATATGCAGCGTTGTCAAATCTGTCAACAGGTTTCGACCAATCTTTAGGAGTTCCATCAGGATTCAATCTCAAATCTAGTCTAGTTCAACGACCCGTAAACTGATATCCTGGTAAATGCATCTCACCTTGAAATTTAGCCCATGGTAACTTAATACCGCTAGTAACCGAATTTAGAGATCCAACTAGATCGCCACCTTGTCCTGCTTTCACGAATTGTGTCTTTGTTTTTCCGCATACATCACACGTGCCTCTAAGCATTGACCTTCCATTCTTCGTTATAACAGTCTGTACATTTTTAGTTTCAGTATGAGTTTTGCACTTTACGCAATACATTTTAAATACAATGAGATATATTTAAAATGGAAGTCAGAGATTTTTCGTGGAACGACATATTATCTAATAGATTCAATAACCCTCTTTTACCTAGAAGTATAAGAGGGTTAATCGTAGGAAAGTCTGGATGTGGTAAGACTACTTTACTGTTGAACCTACTTCTAAGACCAGGATGGTTAGATTACAACATTCTACAAATATTCGGAAGGTCTCTCTTTCAACTAGAGTATAAAATTCTGAAAAAAGCATTTGAAGAAAAAGTACCTAAAGAATCCATCATCAAGTTATTTTATATTCAAGACGAGACCATGAGACAAAATTATTCACCAGAGGTTGTAATTGAGGAAATGGCTAAACACTTGAATAAAAATATATTAAGATATTTCTTCCCAGTTCTTTGAATCAGCAGAAGACGTGCCAGACCCAAGTGACTTGACCTGTGACAAGTAGAACTTGATGATTTTCGATGATTTACAGTTAGAAAAGCAGAATAAATGCGAGACTTATTACATCCGAGGAAGACACAGTAACGTCAACAGTTTCTATCTAGCATAGAATTATTTCAAACTACCGAGACAGACAATTAGAGAGAATGCAAACTTTATCTGTTTGTTTCCTCAAGACCTGAAAAATATTGATCACATCTACAACGACTACGTGAGTACAGACATGCCTAAGGAGGAGTTTAGAAAACTATGCAAAACAGCGTGGAAGCAACCTCACGGATTTTTAGTAATCGACTAGACTAGTAATAAGAATAACGGAAAGTGTAGATGCAATTTCGATGAATTCTACATTCCATTGTAAATAAATCTTTGCTAATTTAAAAATGGAATCGATTCTACAAAAGATTCCAGACAATACCGAAAGGATTGCTCGTTACACAGAGCCAAAGTCATCGTTTTACATATTATTAAGTGACAAGACTTCAAGAATAAGAACTCGGTTCAATCCGTTGATAGAGTTCGATAAAGGTAAAAAGTATGAAATGGCTTTGGTCAACCTGGAAACATATTTTTCATTCCCAAACATCGACGAGACGAAAAACAGCTTTACGTATTCGCCGAATAATGGAGGAATGTGGAAAATTATAACCATTCCCGAAGGTTGTTATGAAATTACAGACATTAGCGAATACGTCCAGAAAATCATGAAAGAAAACGATCATTGTGATATGGTTAACGAAGCATACAATATTAAGATAGAAGCAAACAGCAATACGTTGAAGTCAGTTTTGCATATAGCGGAGAATTACATGGTAGCTTTTTGGGCGTTGAATTCTATCGGGAAAGTCCTCGGTTTCGACAGGCGGCGTTATTCGGCGGGTTACCAGGAATCGGAGAATATAGTGGACATACAATAATGAGTGTTAGTAATCTGAGGGTAACGAGCGATATCATCGGAGAATCCTATAACAGCGGAAATACAGATGACATATCTATTACTTCTTCCAGAAAGTAGGGCCCAGCTATAAGATTATTGAAACGCCGAGAAATTTGATCTATATTCCAATCACCCTATCCACGATTTCGACAATGGAAACGACTCTTACAGATCAGAATGGTAAGCGAATTAATCTACGAGGCGAGGAATTATCGATACGGTTTCATATTAGAGAAGCTTAAAAGTTTTGTAGTTTTATATAAAATGAGTCGATACACAAACGTCAAAGTCAATATTTCAGAAGGACAACAAGATAAAATTAAAAGATCGCTACAAGCGGGAACAGGTGTTAGTATTGGATTAAAGCACAGCGATTTAAACGGAGAGCATGTGTTAGCTCTTACCCAAGCACAACTCAATAAACTAGTTAAAGCGTATCAGGGTGGCGCGGCACGACTATAAAAATGAGTAAAACGCAATTAATACATAACGCTAAAGTCGAAGGCGGCTTCATCGGCGCCAGTTTACCGTTTCTTGCAACTGTTGTCAAATTCCTACTATCTAGCGTATTACCGAGCTTAGCAACGGGTGCATTAACTGGAATAGGTGCAGCGGCTGGTTCTAAAGTAATTGATAAAGTCACCGGAACGGGTGGGGCTATATATCTCAATACTAGAGGTAAAAACTACAAGATAGTGCAACAGGGTCAGGGCTTATGTATGAAGCCATACCAAGGAACTGGATTAAACGGTGTAGGAGAAGGTCTGTATCTGAAAAGAGGTAATGGGTTCGTAAATGGGGAAGGACTTATACTAGGACCAGATTCGCCATTTAAAAACATTCCGCTTCTCGGATTGTTGCTATAAAAAGTTTTGTATATATATATATAAAATGTGTCTATTTCCAATTCATAAAATTTGGCGTGGACGAAACCCAAATTTCTTCCAGAAGTAGGAATTCAACCGAGATCAGTCATGTGGAAGGCGTGTGAAAGTAAGTGGGATGTCAAGTAAATACCGCAAATACAAATGGGCGGTCTAAAGTGGGAGTTTTTTGCTCAAGAAGCGATAACTATTCATTCACAAGAGACGGTTGTTTTACCGTTAGGCTTAGGTGTCCGAATGACGAAAGGATCGTGTAAAGTCTCTCTCCATCCAGATTATATAGAAGCGGGTTGTCGCCTGCTAAGCGATACCGTTACTGGGTTCGCCGAAGAAATTTTACTCGATATTAAGAATTTTAGAGACCTTGGGACAGTCACCATAAACGAAGGAGACTCGTTATGTTATGTGAATTACGAGCAAACTTGAATTCCATTTAAAAAAATATTCTCTAATATTATAAAATGGAATTGAACAAAGCAGACACCTATCGCCTTCAGAAAATATCTGAAATTCAATAGGAAATCTTACGATAACGTGAAAAAGAGAGGCGTAATCTGTAAAAAATATCAAAAGAGTGTTAAAGTACTCGAAGCGTTGGGAGGTTTGTTAACCCTTACATCTTCGGGACTCAGCGTATTAGGTGTAACTTTACTAAGTTCAGTCGTAGCTGCACCCGCCGCTACCATTGTGGTATCTTTATCCGCTGGAGCTGGAGCACTATCTCTGATATCTACCCAAGTCCGCCGAACATTATCGCTGCGGCAAGAAAAACATGCAAAAATCAGGACTATAGCCGAAGGGAAACTCAATTCGATCAGCGACCTTGTTTCAAAAGCCCTAGATGATAATAATATCTCAGACTTGGAATATTCTGTTATTCTGAGTGAATTCGAGAAATTTAATCAGATGAAGGAAGAGGTTAGGAGTAAAACCAATGACAACATAGATGAAGCGACGAAACACTTAGGCAAAACGAATTCAATACAAAGTGAACGTGTATTTATGTTTTATGTTTTACGTTTTTACTTTTAAATATTATGTTTCCAACTTAAAAATGTCGTTTCTAAAAATTCAGGACCTAGCCAAACGAGACTTTATCGTTGAGAATTTTCTCAAGATGAAGGAAAATATTAGACAAGACTCGTTATCTGAGAAATTAGGGGACATTGGACTTCATCGGGAATTGATAAAGGCGTACAAACCCATAATCGACTCGCAGTCTGGACTATCTAAAAAATTAGGCGCGATTGAGGAAAGCACTACGGCGACTTTTACGGCTCTTCGAGCATTGCCGGCATCGCTATCGACATCGTTGAAAGCGATTCAATTCCCACAATATCCCTCAATAGACGTGTTTGCGGACATTAGATATTAGATATTTCATATATTACAACCTTGGAATTAGGTGATATTGCCACAAAATATTTAAAAGAATACGCTGCGAATAAAAAGTTGACGGACATGACCTTCGGAATACACTCTAGAGATGGGAGCTTTTCATCGGAAACTATCCAATTTCAATCGAAGGAGACGATATATCTATTGGTAATAACGCCTACAAGGGAACTCCTGGGCTATGGGAATTGATGACGATGAAGGAACCAAACGAGTCGATATACAGTCAAAACGATCTGGACGTGTACTTGAAAATTCTTGAATCGACGGGCGCCTTGTATGTACCTAATAATCCGAATTAGCCCAAATCGTCCATATATAATAAAATCATTAAGCCATTGCTCTCGATGCGGAAAGGAAGGTTCTCGACGGGTGAGGGAGTCGTAGTTCTCCCACAAGACCCTAATGCGTTAGTGGATATGTTAATTCTACGAATGGCTAGCTTCAGAGCAGGAAATACAGGATTAAGAAACGAGATAGTAGGTATCCGCGATGAGTTACTTAGACAAAATAAGATAAATGCGTTAGACTATAAAAATTTAATGATGCAATTCTAAAATGATTGTCATAACCAAGAGATGATTTGCTAAAAGATATGTCCTAGAAGGCGCTGGAATATTTGACACGATATCAGGATTTTTCAAAAGAATGTTATCCTCGAATGCTGCAAGACAGGTAGCAACAACCGCATTAAGTGCTGGGAAAGACGCTGCGACGGAGATTGGAAAAAAGGCTATAGACGTAGGTAAGACCGTTGCTATCAATGCTGGAAAGCGATTGGTTGATAAAGCAGCGGCAAAAATGTTTACATCACCACCACTTAGTCAAAAGAGTAAGGAAACGTTACAGAATTTAATATACCCCAACGGAAACCAACAGAGCGAGGATGTGTTAGAGGGTTTAATATCTCCTCACCCTTCGGCGAATATAAATAATTTACTGTCTGGTAACGGCGGCGCCATATCGATCCGAGATTTGGTGCGTGGATCTGGAATGAAGTGGGCTTAAAATAAAATGTTGTTATATTAAAAATGCAGTCAGATATTCTAAGATTTGCTGATAATACTATTATAGATGAGGGAATTGAGAGATATGAACTTCATGAATATGAACCAGTGGCTGGGACGAATCTTAACACTGGGGAAATTCGCATAAATATCGAACTTCAAGATATCTTCAGCCATCCCTCCGAGTCATACCTGCTTTTTGAAGGCAGACTGACTAAAACGGATGGAACCTTTTACGTTGATGCCGACGCTGCAGCTTTAGCCAACAACGGCCTCATGCATCTCCTCAGTCAAATGTCGTATTTCTTATCGAATCAAGAAATGGAAAGCGTGTTTCATCCCGGACAAGCCACAACTATGCTGGGCTTGCTGAAATATCCCAACGACTTTGCTCTTGCTCAAGGACTTAACCAATTATGGACTAAAGATACAGCCGCCACTGCTGTTAACACGATAACACGGGATTCGCGATAAGACAAGCGTATCTCATTAGGAAACCAACTGCAAAGGATATATTTAGCTACATCGTGCCTCTGAAACACATTTTTGGATTCTGTGAGGGTTATGATAAGGTAGTCTACGGTATGAAGCAGACTTTAACTCTCGTTCGCAAACCTGACAGTGATGCTATTTTTAGGGCAAATGCGGTAGCGGCCGGCAAAGTCAACCTCAGTAAAATTTCATGGTTTATGCCTCACATGCAAGCGTCTGACATGAAAAGAATGCAGCTGTATAAAACGATCGAAGCAAAGACAACGTTACCAGTAGCCTATCGAGCCCGTCTTTGCGATGCTATAACGGTTCCTGTATCTGCCACGTTTAGTTGGCGACTTAGTGTAAAGACATCGCCAGAAAAACCCAGGTACATCATAGTTGTATTTCAAACGAATCGAAGCGGCAATCAAGAGGCTAATTTATCAATTTTTGATCATTGCGATATCAAGAACACGTATGTGATGATGAACCAGGACAGATATCCAGCGGTCGACTACAACCTCTCGTTCCCGAATCAACAATTTTCTATAGCTTACAGAGACGCGGCGACCTTTAGCGAAAAATTCTACGGAATGGACCAGTTGGTAACTCAGAGCAACATCACTCCAGCCGACTACAAAGATTTATACCCGCTTTTTGTTTTCGATGTGAGTAAGCAATCTGAACGGTTAAAGTCGTCTGTCGTAGACATCCAGATCAAGACTACTTTCAATGATGCCATCCCTGCTGGAACGGAAGCTTATGCAGTCGTCATTTCGGATAAATTGTCAAATTTCCAATCATGTGGTCAGAAGATGAACGTAGTATATTAAAGAAAATATTTTCTAGTATAAAAAGAACATGAAACTCTCACAACTGAAATCGTTAATGAAGGAACATGGAATAAAGTCTAGTTATATGAACAAACCAGAAATGTTAAGAATACTGGTTGAGAAGGGTGTTTTACCGGAATCAGAATTGCCAGAACCAGAGAAGGAGAAAAGGCAAGCATTACCCAAGTACGAGTATTTAAAAACTATTAGAAATAATCCTATAAGCGTTTAAATCCTAGACAAAGACACTAACGAAACCGTCACGTACTCATCGTTGTATAAGGCGTGCAAGACTTTAAAAACCAGTATGAACACGCTGAAGGCTTATAATGGTAAAGTCTGGAGAAATCGATATAAGATTAACATACTAATATAAAGTTTTATCCAGCTACTTAAAATGGAAACTGGTAAATTTTTAGATTTTAAAACTTTGGAAGAAGACGTTGTTTTTACTGTTAAAACGAAGCAATATTTATATTGCACAGATGGATATTTTTACCTTATAACGGTAGTGGCACCGGATGAGACAGAGCACTACATGAGCGTATACGGGGAGCCTCTGCTCAGCAAGTTGCAAACGAACAAGACATTTACTTTTACAAAAACAAAGATAGAAACGGAGCAGGGATGGATCCCGTCGTTGATCGTAGTATCTGGAGATAACGATGTTGTTGAACTTGAGGTTTAAATTTTCAATGAGAATAGTCATTGAAAATTTTAAGTCATCGTACACGAATAGCTGCATCACGCTTAATCCAGGCCTGCCCGGTTCAGCTTGTTTACAATACAACATGTAAGACGTGTATTTTCCTACGAAATCGATTAAAAATTCTTGATAAGTATTTCCTAAGTAAGTAGGATTAGGTGCAGTGTATAAAATATTCCAACTTCCTGACTTGTTGGCTCCTTCTAACCTCCAATCATAAATCCTTTCGGAGGATTTATTCCTTCCTTTCAATCCAATCTTCCAGATTCTTACAGCTGTTGGACACTTGATAGTTAAAAAGAATTGACTGTTGACGTTAGACACTCATTCGCCTTCGTCTTTGAACGCGTTGACGGCTTTGTTATTTTGATATTCAGAAGTGGCGCTCGCTTCAAAACCATAATTACTAGTATTCAAAGTTAATCTAGGAACGTAACTGACATGACATTTTCTTCCGAACGTGATATCAGTAAGAGTAGGAATCCACTGTAACATCCCAATATCCACCCATTGCGCTCCAGCGCTCGTGGATATAATATGAAATCGCCAGTAAACGTAAATAGACGATGCTGGAAATATAAATTTGTTCAAAACTCCTACATCGAGGACATCCGTTTTAGGACTTAGAATATCTGTAAATATTATTCCATCATTACTCGCTTGAACTTTCCATCTAATAATACATTCGTTTAATACTGTGCTAGTAATGATATAGAAACCCGACATAGACAAAGGAACGGGATATTTAATCTGTAACCAAACATCAGTTACTGTATCGGCTATCCAACATTCGGAGGTATGACAAGCATTTTGAAGCGCTTTCCACGGTTCAAAGTTATACCCAGCCGCTATGCGATATTCGCTAGCACTAGCTTCGTAAGTAAAACCGTTACATTCGAAGTCATGGTAGGGGCTGCAGTTACGTATAGTCTCGAGTTATCAGTGGTAGTATTATTCGATATCGCTTGGTTGATTAAGGTTTCAACTTCACCAAAACTCGCGACCTGGCTAGCTAAGACTGGTGGACGAATGTCAGTCCGTAGACCTCTTATCATATTACCATTCATATTTAAGTCACCATCCATATCGTTCGTTCCATCTCTTTTTAGAAATATATTACTCGCTTGAGATAGAGTAACACCTCCAGAAACTATTCTTTCAGTTGATCCAGTATCAGTTCGTCCAAATTTATCGACAGGCATGTTATGAATAAGGCGATAAGGTGTGGATCGGACTTGACAGGGCACGCACCAGCGTGCCGTTAATTGATATCATAATCGTAAACAGTGACGAACAATGGCCTGAATATATATATAGAATTTGGTCAACTTGAATTTCTAAGGAAGATAGACTGCTAACCGATGGATAGTAATAGCGACTGCTAGATAAATTCGCCTCAATTTACCCTCCTTTTCTGATAATGCCTTCATAAGTTATGCTCTTTTACCATTTCCCTTCAAAACTTCTGCGTCCATTGCAGTTCTCAGTATTGATGTGTAAAGTTTCTCGTCTCGATTGATCAATGGTTTTGTTTAACTAAGAATGTTTTAATAAGTCACACATAGAACAAACGAAAGTAGGTTTTCGACTGCTGCATTTTGTTAAGGAGATTCCGTCCACTGAATGCTGGCCTGCTTAAGGAATGACAATTTCTCAACTGTTAGTATCTGACCTCAAGACTGCATTAGTCAGGGTGAAATTTGAAATGATGGCGACGTAAAAGTTAAGTTCGGTTAATACGGATTAATACAAAATTAATACTTTTAAAGTTCGTCGCTGATCAGTTTGCTGAACAATTTTAAAACGAAATCCGTTAGCAGCCGTTCAACTTGTGGATTGAAACGTCACTGGAGATACTTGATTCGAACTGCGTCTGCTTTGTCGTTTGGAATTGCTTTCAACGTTTCGACGAACTACGGACGTTTTCTGCCTTGTGGAATATTCTTTCTGGAAGTGGAGAAGTTCTGCGCTTAGATGATTTAACTACGCGTCTGCTGTACGGAAGAGACTCTCTAAAGAGAAGAAAATTCGCCAGCTATTGTCAATCTCAACCAAAGAATGAACTCGAACATGCCTTCCACGCCGTAAGCCTTGGGGTTCAGATAAGCAATACAGTTATGAAATAATTATTCTTATTAGTGATTTACAAGTGCTACTCTTAGACACTTCAAAGGTATAAATACTTTGTTTTGATTTAAATCATTCGCATATATGACGGATAAATAGGCTTATGTAACAGTCTGATGTAGTAGCTTCAGTTTAAGGACGCTGTGTTATAACAATAATAAATTGTTTAGCGTCGCCCTCCTTCTGCTTTCAGGCTTGGGACTGGAACTACCGGAGTGCAGGCAGTGTTGGAGTTAAACGCGGCCTGAATCGCTATTAAGGCACAAAAATCTTTGTCAAATACGAACCAATGGTACAGATGGCATATTAGAATTTGCAAATATATAGGCCTACATATGTAGATAGTAAATTTTATTCGAGCATTCACTTAAACTGACTAAATTTAGCATTTAAACAATAACACCTTGTTTTTTATTAATATAAAATGTTTATTTAATGTTGTTAACATAATCTGCAAATCTGTACATGTGTACATAGTAGCTTTCCTTCAGATCATTTTCTTAAACTACCTCAGCTGTTTCTGTTTCACTTGCCTTCTGATGTCAAATGCACTGACCTTGTAATTAAATTAGTATAAACATGTGACATTTATTGTGTTCCATAAACTGGTAATTAAAATCAAAATACAATCAGAGACACTCCCTACCAACTCGTCATTAAGCTGTACAAGAAGAAAAGTAGTGCACATGGCAACCTTGACTAGAAATGCACTATTCCAAAACTGAAATGCATAACTGTCACACAGAAAATTACTTGAACGGTTGAACCAACCCACTCCAATTCATTCATTCATTTCCGAAGTTTGATACCGCCCTTCTTCCAACATCTTTTTGCTCAGAAGTGCACAAGCTATTGCATGACTGTCACACAGAAAGTTACTTGAACGATTGAACCAACCCACTCCAATGAATCTGTCTTCTTCTGGTTCTCTGCCTCTTAGGCACATTAAAATGTTTGATGTCGCCACTCTTCTCTCTGTTGTGCCTCTTCTTTCAGCTTACCATATCCACCTGGCATCATTAAATTCAGCATCATCTGTCTTGGTCTTCCTCTCGTCTGCCTCTCCCTAATTTTTCCTTCGATTACTGAAAGAAGAAAAGAACCAATCACTTCTTCATTTGCTTCTATGTTCTGTCCAGCTGGTTTTCTCCATGTCCGCATTTTGAAAGCTGCCAGTCTTCTTATGTCCATTTTCTCATGGTTAATGTCTCTGATAAAGAATGTGGTGCTGTATGGAGAAGCGGCTTTATAATAATTTTCTTAAGATTCCTGCTTAGTTAACCCTTTAGTGGTTCTCTTCTTATTGAAAATCCCTTTTTCCTATTACTATTCTTCTTTTAATTTCCCTGTCATGGTCATACATATCCCTATGCAGCTGAATGTATGTAGTTATCATCAAAACAATGTCAAGACCAGATGAGTGCATGTAACTGCTCTTATATCACCCTGATAATCATTTACTCTAGATTGGCCCAACTAACTACATTGGTTAAGTGTAGGCTGCGCCTGCTATGGACACCCAAGCCGTAGATTAATGCTGGCTTAGTTAAGAGATTCAAATCTTGGCCATGCACAGTATTATTGCAATATTCCTCACATGGGGGATCTCATATGGTACACGTGTTACCCATTCAAATGGGCGGCAGTGGTGAAGAACAACTCATTGAAGTTCTAAACAACTCATTGCAATTCTAAACCACTTATTGAAGTTCTAACCAACTTATTGTTTAGAAGTTCTAAACGACTCATTGCAGTTCTATGTGTATATCTTCATTTAATGAGAAAACAAACTGACACACCGCAGTAAGTTACAAAAAGTAAATGTTGGTAGGTCGCAGCCAGATCGGTGTGGAGGTTCATGACAGGTTCTAAAACATGCATTGCAGTTCTAAACAACTCATTGCAGTTCTAAACAACTCATTGAAGTTTTCTGTGTATATCTTTGTTTAATGAGAAAATAAACTCATATACCACAGTCAGTTACAAAAGGTAAATGTTCATAGGTTACACTCACATCGGCATGGAGGCACATGTCAGGATCTAAACAACTCATTGAAGTTCTTAACAACTCATTGCAGTTCTAAACTAATTGCAGTTCTTGACAACTAATTGCAGCTTTAAACAACTCATTGCAGTTCTTAACAACTCATTGAAGTTCAAACTCATTGCAGTTCTTGACAACTAATTGCAGTTTTAAACAACTCATTGCAGTTTTGAAAAAAAAACAATTGAAATGAGATACTTCCTTTGTCACATTCAACCCTAAAACCAGAAGGGCTGTGAAACCAATTAAAAATAAACAGACATCAGTGCACATTGCATAAGCACTCAGAATCTTGAAGGGACGCTCTCTAAAGTACTTTTGATTGATTGATTGATAGGCAACTGTTGTTCACAACAATTGACCTTGACAGACTTGTGCACATTGATAGAATCATGTTAGGTGATCCTTGTTAGCATCAAATGTCACATTTACAATAATTCAATCGTTTTTCTGCAACAAAAAATATCAAAATTTTTTCATGTGCAAATGCAATAGTTCTGCCTCACATTCTTAATTGATCAATTTCATGCGAGATTTAAAAAAGGTAAACTTAAGTTCTGTAAAGCCCCTTGATCTTCATCCAGGCCATATTTGACCATCATTGAACCCAATTCACAATTGGTCAAACACTGTTGCTGCATGGATTCAACAAGCCCCAGAGCATATAGAATTTGGGCTTTTATCAAGGATGAAACAATTTGTAGGATACACAATTCTATTACATAAAACATTGTAAACGAAGTAAAAGCTATTTTGTAATGGTGCAAAGCTTGTTTCTGTTCTAACCACAGATATTACTAAGTCTCAGTTTTCATTTTGCTGCAGTTCAAATGTTACATATGTCGACAATACTTGTAAGATGCATGAGCAATCAGTCATCTTTTAATAAAATGTTGGAGATCCAAAGCTTGTGTAGTAAAGAATAGTGATAACAATAATCACTTCATTTCAAACTGACACACAGTATGAACGAATGATGACAAGTTACTATAGGAGTCTAATTCAACTGTCTGCAGCCATGAAAGGCGCCCATTACATTATAATTATAATTTAACAAATGCCACTGTATACAAAGGCATTCCTTTGTATAGTCATTACTAGTCAATGTTGTGATCAGATATGGGTGATCAAACACTTCAAAATATACATGTGTGTTGGTTGGAAGAGGCTCCTCAAATAGTCTGTAAAGGTAGATGAATGCCCGATACTCTCTCTTCAAGTCCTGATCTTCAGACCAAAGACCAAAGGCTGTTCAGTGCACGAGAAGCTGATGTCGTTTCATGTCACTAAGCCTGTGGCATCCACGCAGATGTTTCGTATGTAAGAAGCAGTTAATGCTTCTACCCAGTCAGAATGTCTCTTCCATTGATTTTGGATTACTTCTCACATGATGGTGAACAGCAGGATCTGAAATAAGAGATAAATAAAGACCAGGTTTAATACTGGGAAAAAACCTATATTACCCATTTTGCCAGAACATTGGCAAACACAGTCATTGCCAGAATATTGGCAAAAACTGGTTAATGCCAGTTGTTGTCAGTTTTTCCAAAGTAAAGGCAAGGCAAATGAAAATTATATTTCACTGCACAGTAGCTATGATAAATGTTTCCTTGTGAGAAATTAAAACAACTGTACTAAATGGTATAAATGCAGTAAAAGTCAACTATATGAAATCAACTACTAGACCAATGATGTAATAAAACTAGATATATATAAAACGTTGCACATCATAAAAAAATAGTTATCCAGTTCAATCTTTCCAAAAAGCAAGTAGAAGCACAAAACCAGTTTTGCACATTTCTGTTGATTTTTACGTTTTCATCGAACATGTCCAAAGTTTGAGAAAATACTTTCAATGGATGCACAAGATGGAATGGTGCTAATGAAGCATGATGGCAATCTGTATAAGACTTAGGAATATCTATTTTCAATTGTGGTAAATTTAAGCGAATCAACCCTTTGAAATAGCAAGCCAGATAAATAAAAAAATAGAGCAAAGTGTGAAGATTCCATATTTTATTGCCACAATAAAAATTATATAGTTTCCATTTATTACAGGATCAAGATGTAACTGTCGTCCATTACATCATACATCTAATTTAACCGACGCTGCTGCCAGCCAAGTAAAGGACTAGTCAACTTTACAGGGATATGGGAATCAAACTCGATTCCTCAGCTGTGCGCCCCAGTGTTTTATCCCTTACTCTATGTTCAGCATGTTTTCTTATATTTCTTCCTGTCTGGAGAACCTCCTTTAATTAACATAATAAGACTAAAGAAGCTTTAAGCTTATCTTAGATTTGCAAGTGAGTTTACATGATGCAAGTTACGAAATACATTAAGAATATTCTAAAAAAATAAGAATGTCTCCTGAGCTGTTCGACATGGAAGAGTTCAAATTTTTGGAGGACGATGTTTCCTCCACAATTTAACCACATTTTATGCACAAGAAAGACCAGCAAAAGCCATTGCGTGAACTCCTATAATACTCCACTCATTATGTTAGGAACCAAACAACCGTTACTTATACTACTCCTCCCACTTCTGACATCAATATGTCCTGATGTCAAATATTCATCCAGTGTCCATGACTTGGGTATCACCCTTTATAGCACCCTATAATTCCACGAACACCGCTTGCATTTGACGTACTAATGCTACTTTCATTTGAGGTGCCTGAGAGCAATCAGAAAATCCAATTCAAGGTACTGCTCTAAAGTCCTAAGAATGCAACTGGGTTTAGTTCCTAAATATCTTTGCAACTTAATATCCAAACCTCTGCTGTCTCCATCTATCCTCTCCGGTCTGCTGATCGACTTCATCTCCTAGTTTCCTGTATATATTCGTTTCATGAAGAAAACACTCTAAAACAAACACAGAAATGCTCTATCAGTGATAATGGATCAACTCTAAGGATCTGTTGATTAAAACTTTAACTCACTGGACCCATAAAGCCCCAAACTGTGCCTTTGCCATCGTCGGCCCTTCAATGTTGAATAATCTACCCACAATCCAAAGCATGACCCTCAAACATTCTTGGCCAGAAGACATTTCCTTGAGGTCATCAATCTGAGAGTGCTGCTGAATAGCAATAATTCTGCAAGAAGCAGAAATTCTCAGATACGACACACAATCAGATCTCGATGGGTTGTAGAACTGAGAAAGGAATAAGCAGCTTTCTTATGTATTCCGGGGTTGGCTGGGCCAACTAGTCGAGACCCATCCTACAAGGTGAATCTAGAATTTAACTCTCTACTAGACTTGGAACCTATGTAGTGTCTCTTGAAATATATATCATGAACATTTATTAGTTGTATGATCATGATGATGGTGTTGTAGAAGTTTCAATATTTAGATTAGACTTTTGCAGCAATTCAACATTTTTAGAGCTAACCTCGGATGCATTGAGATGAAATGCACATAAAAAACTCCTCATATTTCACATTCCAGTAACAAGCATTTTAAAATATTAGTTTGGTGATTCACAGCAACAAAGACAACTGTTGCATTGCTTCTGCACCAATTGAGTGATTACTTCCTGTGTCTGTCCACTTGCAACCTTGAGACAGACCTCCTGTGGCATCAAGGACCCATCACTCAAGGTTCTCCCATTAATCTACCAGTTGTACACTGGCCAAGCTCCCAAGTATCTACATGACATCATCCGTCAGCCACTTCCTACTCTCACCTGGCTGGCATGATCTCTTTGTCCCGTGACTGCTTTGGCTAAAAGACCATCCAGTGGCTTCATTGACCCTGCACTAAGGAACTGGAAACATTCAGCTTCCTCCCTCCGCCCACTTCGCTCATCCAATAGACTTGACCTTTTGTTTCCTTGAACTAGAACAGCTATGGCTGTCTCGATCTTTTGCTTCAATTGGTCCCTCTCTGTAGAATGCACTTTCACCATCTGTTTGCGCTAAAATTCTATCTGGTAGTCTCTCATCCTCTTTTGCTTCTCTCAAAACCTACTTCTTCTCGTGGGACCTTTTGCACTGGCAGCGCTTCTGAACGGTTCACCCTACTAGAGGCGCTATATAAATGATCAAATACAATACAACACAATACCTGCTCTCTCCTTCAACATATTCCTCCATATTAACTGGTGGACCAAGTGTTTCTTTTCATTGTCTCAAGACCACCTCCTTTTCTGTTTGATCTCTGGGAGCATCTATCTCTGGATGGTGCGTGTATCAAAAGGCGCTGGCATATAAAATTAGACACAATATAAGTAGAATGATTTGAATACTTACAGTTTGGTAACCATTGTTCAAAAGACGGGAAGCAGAGACAGCACTCATGACCGACTAGGTCTGTAAAATAAAGTACAAACCACTTCAGCATTTCTTAAACTTAAAAAAAATATAAAGTAAACATACATACACAAAAAAGGATGTACTCTGCCACTGATCACACTCTGGCAGTGCCAGTCCCAAGCCTAGATAAAGGAGGATGGCAATGCTAATGATCTTTGTCATTGCACAGTGTCACATTGCAATTTGCTGAGTGAAAACAAAAGAAATTGCCAGTAACTGTTGCAATTTCAAACCATCAATATGCTTCAATTTATGCAACATAATCAACATTCAATCTAACGTTTATACTGATCTAAAACATGTATATTGATCTAAAACATTGGCAATAGTATTATTATCATATATGAAGCTAGTATTATCTACGGTGATTTGTATAATTTGTGTCAATGTATATATGTATGCATATATGTGTGTATGCATGTATGTATGTGTATATGTATATATATATATATATGTATATATATGTATGTATATGTGCATTGATATGTATATATTTATTCATATATATATGCATATAAATATGTAGATATATATGTGCATATATATGTATATATGCATATGTATAGATATATATGTACATACATTCATGTACATGTATGTATGTGTATATGTATATATGCATATATAAATGTCACATGTGTATATATATATGCATATATTATGGTTATGGTTATATATATGTACCCATGTGTATACATATGTATATATATATGTACACATGTGTATATATATGCATATATATGTACATATATATATAACTATATATATATGTATAATATGTATGTTTATGAATATACACGTCATGTATGTATATATATGTATGCATATATATGCATATGTATGCGTATGTATGTATGCGTATATATACATGTATATATATATACATATGTATGTATTTATGTATGTATTTATGTATGTATGTATGGATAAGTATGTACGGGTATGTATGTATGTATGTATGCATGTATATATGTGTATTTATGTATGTATGTATGTCTGTATGTATTTGTAATCAATTAGACGACTATAATTGGGTTTGCCGTATAATGGTTAGTTGCTAAGGACGAATTTAATCGGGTTTGCCTCTAAAGGGGTTAAATGCCATTACTACAAGCTAAATTTACATTGATATCAAACCTTCTTCTACTGTCTACTGCCAGATCGTGCAATTGGTACAGCAACTCTAAAAAAATTATCATCACCAAAACAGATAAAAAATACAGATATGCTAACATGAGTAATAATAAAAAAACAGAAGTAGTTAGAGTAGTAAAATAAACTAGTAAATATCATTAAATAAGGAACTAGGGTTATTGAGAGTAGTGTCACTTCAGCTTTTACAGCATTTTTGTGTGCAGCCCATCATGGCCTCCACAAGCAGGTTAAACAAATCAACAAATCTGATGAACATCAGTATACCAGCCTTATGCCTACTAAGATCTTACACCACTCCATTAGTTCTCATTCCACTGACCGAACTCACTGACTTGCTGCATAGATTTTCCAGCAATATCAATCAATCAATCAATCACTGAATGAAGTTTAATATAGCGCCTCTTCAAGAAATCTACTCAGAGGCGCTCCTGGTCCCGCCTCTGGCAAATAAGACAGATTTCAGAATGAAATGAAAATGGAGTAGACTCCCTAGGCAAGAGCCAAAGGTCCAATTGGAGGCTATTCCAAGCAGTCGGGTAAACAACAGTCGTTTCACCAACTCCTCTAGAATTGCATAGTTGCTTAGTACCTACCATAACATGATCCCTGTTGCCTGGTTAGCATTTGTGAATAAACTGGTGAACTGCACTTGGTTTTCTAGTGCTGCTTTAGAAGTTTGGAGATTACAATTACATATTGCCATACATTATCGAATGAATGCCTGTTTAAAAGCCAAGAGTCAAAGTTTTCTTATTTTCTAATTACTTCTCTGATATCTGTTGAACAACGAAGAATCGATCCACTGTAATCTTCTTGTAATCCCATCTGCTCCTCTGTCCCCAACCTCATCAACATATTTCCTCAGATGTTGTAGTCTTTTCTGCATGTATAGCTGTATACTTCTCCTGAAATACTCAACAGACTAAGGATGATTCTTCATTTCTCTTGTCATTTTTCTTATATAATTAGACGAATATAGTTTGATCCCAATCAGCTGGACATTTCTTTTCTTGATAGACCTTGCATGTGTAACCAAGACAATGATCATCGGAAAACAACATAAAGAGCTGGAGATGAGATCGTTGGAAAGGAGTTGGAGCAAAAAACAGTCTGTGTAACTGGGAGGATTAATAATGGAAAATAGACAAATGTAGAGAGGACATAAAACATAGGATTGGTCTGGCATCAGCAATGTTTGGCAGATTGAACAGGATGTGGAAAACAAGCAGCATATCAACAAGAACATAAAATAAAACTATACAGGGCATTTATCACTTCAGAAAGCAGCCTGACAGAAATGGAGGACTTGTCTGTGGAACTGTGTGACCAAAAGATCTCATCTTACTTGAAGGGTCAAATATACAAGACAATGATAAGACCTGTGTTGATGTATGGGGAGAGGCATGCACAATTAGGAGGAGAACTGAAATGATAATGCCGCAGTGGATACTGGATACAACTGAGAGACTGGAAAAATTATGATATCAGGAAATCACTGGGAGTGGTGAGCATCGGACAAGATATGAGAAAGCAGATTGAGATGGTATCGTCACGTGGAGAATGACAGAAGAATAAATGGAAAAACTGAAAAGCTACAATTTGTGCCCTAGATGGCAGCAATTTAGTCTCCCGACAAAAGAGGTTGAGCACTAGCTTATATCACGTCATAGTTTATATATCATGTCAAAGTTTCCCACAGTGAAGATGCCAAGCCTTATTGCTCTGATAATTTCACCTGTCATTGCATAACTTGCAGTATGAAGTAAATTCTAGTATGCTGCAAATGTTAACGTTAACATTTGCAGCCACGGCCATTCACTATTGTATAGTTCTCTAAAATATGAGTGCCAGCAGCAACTAACTCTCAATTTAACACAAGAAAGCCCAAAGAAAGAACAAACAGTTCTAAGAGTCTAACACCTCATTTAATGGAAAAATTTCATCTTTATTTTATTCTCCAAGTACTCGTTGAAGTTCCAGCAAATCTTTAACCCTTTGGGAGTGAGGTGAAGCAATGTAACGTTAGGGGTGAGGTGGGGTATGACAAACCTTAATATATATTTTATACTTGCAAGTTGCGATGTCAACTACAAAACATAAGTGATTCTGATAGAACTCGTTGATTTGTTTTATCTTCATTAAGGCTGCATCTGTACACTTTAGTATGACTTTAGCAGCATCTCAAGAGAGACCTTCTCTCCTTCTTCTTGAATTATTAAAAAGTGATCACCTTATGTTTTTCTATTGAGAACCTGCGTAGTTATCTTAACTTAGTCGTTTAGGTGACCATGTTCGGGTACTGAACGTAACCACGAACACGTTGCAGTGAGGGCTTCTGGTCTGCATTGGGTGTCACATTGGCGACCCCGCGAGCCATTTCTCCCTAGACAACAAAGCCTTCACGAACTCTCATCCAACAAAGTGACCATTGTGAGAATAGAAGCAATGGCACAATTGATATCTTCTTACACACCCCATAATGAAAGCGTGCAAACCGACGAAGATCCATAGTTATAGGTCAGATGGTGAGTATCAATTCAATGCAAACCATCTGAGGCACAAGTTGCTGTGAAGTACGCAGACAGATCCTGACTATGGCACCTTCACTATTGATGACGCAGACGTTTCACCAACTGAGGTCATCCGCAACCTTGGAGTTCGCTTAGACAGCTGCATGACCATGACAGCCCATGTGAGCCAATTCGTTCGAGGCTGTTTCTACCAACTGTGTCGCATAAAAACCATCTGCAGATTCATCCCAACATCAACCGCCATCATCTTGGCAACAGCTTTATCGTCTCCAGGGTTGACTATTGCAACAGCCTGCTGGCGGATCTGCAGACTCGTCAGTTAGAACAAATACAGTCAGTACTCAACTCTGCAGCCAAGTTAATCTACAGCCGGACAACATTCGACCACGTCACTGACCTGTTGCATGACAACTTACATTGGCTGCGAGTTCCTCAATGCGTCTCGTACAAACTGTGCCTAATCACACACAAGGCACTTAATAATCAAATGCTGGAGTATATCACAGATTTCCGCACTCGAGTAGGTGGCAATCAAAGCAGGGAGCGGCTGCACTCCTCATCCAAGAATCTGCTGCATGTCCCACTGTCCTTTGTGAAGTTTAAGTACAGTTCCTTCTCCGTCTCAGACCAACTGCGTGGAACGGTCTCGCCGAACATGTGAAGAACACGTCATCTCTGGACGCATTTAAATCGCAACTCAAGACTTATCTTGTCAAACAATCATACAACTATAATTGACATTTTGTTCTCCTGCACAGCGCCCTTTCTTTCGGCCTTGGATATGCTACAGCGCTATATAAATTGTCTTATTATTATGATCATTATTATTATGATTATTATTATTATTATTATTAACAGACCTAGGTGCCATCGACACACGCATGGACATTGTTGACCAACTATTATCACGTGACCCTGTTGCAGATGTTGTTGGTATAAAGAAACCGAGAAGCAGGGTTGATAGTCTGGAAATATGGGATGCCAGTACTGTCTAAGTAGTTGCTAGGAATATCAAGCATTAGGGTCAAAATAGACCCTGTGGGCTAAATCCAACATAGGTAAAGGTACTGGTCCAAAAGATAAGACAAGCCTGCGGGACGAAAGAGTCAGGAAGCACAGATATCCATCAACTGACAACTATGAAACACTTCATATGACAATGCACGTGAGGAATCCTTACATCAAAAAGCTGTAATCAAGTAGTTGCAAACAGTGCCACTGGAGTAAGGCAAAGAGTCTTGCAGACTCCTCATACCTATGCAGATAGATTCTTTACTGATTGTGAATTGACATGTCCTCAACAAAAACTCTCTAAGACTAAGACCATTCAACTAATGTTCTTTGATGAAGCACTCCCAGAAAACATTGTGACACAAACCAATTTGTATGATGGTCAAAACAACGCATCATTATCATTGACCAGTGAAGAGTTGCTCATGCCTGTCAGTGAGCTGCTGTTATCTGGCTATTCGAAATTGCCTCATCACAGGCTTTACTGAGAATCTGAAGATGAAGACCATCTAGCAAAATCTCTTTAAAACTAAGACCATTCAATGCTTCAAGAACCATTCTGTGAGAACAACTATCCTGATGAGAAACTTTCAATTTATGAAAAGCATGATAACATAATGGTAGTCACTTTGTTAAACAGTAGCTTAAGGAGTAAACCTATCAGATATGGTTTCAAGAACCAAGAACAGGGCCTTGTGTTCACAGACAAGATACACTTTGAGCCTGGAAAAGATAAAACCATACCCGAAAGGTGGTGCTCGAAAATCTAACAAGGGTCACAGACAACAACGAACGCAAATTTTCACTAACACACCTGTCCGGGATAAAATTCGGCAAGAAAAACAGAACAAACAAAGCCAAGTCTCTAAAAAGGATGACAAAACAAAAAAGAAGAAGATTCAACCAGAACCAACTCTCAAAAATGGCAGTAAGACGACCAGAAGTAGGCCTGCGGCAGACCTAAAAAAGACAAAAAAGGTACGTATACAAATAATTTTCACAGGCGACAGTGATCGTGGCGATAACATAGTTGGAATCATGGGGACTGACGAGGAAGGTGGCCAGCCTTGTCAGGATATGTTGTCTGACGATATTCGATCTGGCATGGAAAGCAACCATGAACGAGTCTTCCATCGAAGGAAAAATTTTTAATCTGGAGATTTTGTCATAGTGCAGCTGAAAGGCTTGAAAACTGCCTTTCATTACATTTCAACCTTACCATGAGCTCAACATTGAAGCCGTTTACCTTGAGAGTAAGATATCAAAGAAGGAAGACAACAAAATGGAACGATTTATCATCCCAGATAACTTCAAGACATATGAAGTGTCACTAGTCTTGTGGACGTTATAAAGAAACTGCCTCCCCACTGATGACTGGTGGCACAAAGAGCACCAGTTCTCACATGGTTTTTCCAGTTTCTCAGACGGAATTCAATCTTATTTAGCATTTCCATCATTTATAGGTTGACAGTGTTTTTTTGACAAAACTGGATAAACTTTCACACAAGATCTTTTTTAGCCCACTAGTCTGCAGCAGATCTTTTTCCAGATTGTTACCTTTAGGACAATCTTAACATTGCTTACTTTGACTGAAAACTATATAAAGTTTAACACAAAAACTTCATATGATGAAAGATTATCAATGTGTTTGTCAGTTCTACATTAGTTTAAATTATTTTTTTATTAAAATAACTTGCATAAAATCAAATGCAAATATAGAGGATCATGGGTGCATGCAAGGGATCAAAGGTGCCATTACAGGGGATCAAGGGAGCCTACCTGTGGGCACGCTTGATCTCTTTTGGGTGACTTGACTAAACTGGTAATAATTTTTATAAATGATGTTTCCTTGAATAATGAAATATCTTGAATGATCTGACACATAATTCTTAACAAAAATTAGAACTTAACATTGTTGCTAGGGCACACATATTCTCAGAAAATCGTGAAAATGTAAAAAAAGGATAAAGGGTACCTGTTCTCTCCTAGGTCTAATAAAAATATGAATTTTTGTAATAGTAGATAATGAAATGCTGTTGATAATAAAAAGCATAGAGGAATCGCACTGTTGCATGGGGCTCATGAATGGCGTCCAGGCTCTTCTACCAAATAAGTGGCAGGACGGCGTCCAGTCACAAAAATAAGTGCCTGGACGCCGTCCATAACCGTCCAGGCACACTTTAAGCACTGACTGCATGTGACAGGAACACTGATGAAAACAGAATTCTGACTGTCATTTCCATATTGGTGGATGAAAAGGCTTGAAAAAGAAGGAAGGGGAATCTGTGAGGTGCTAGCAGGACAAGAAAAAGGTGGCAGTTTTGAAATGGTTTGACAATAAAACAGTAATCATGGCATCATCTGTACATGCTAAGATTCCAGAGGATATCTGCAGACGCTAGTCGAGGAAAGAGAAAATACACGTTGAAGTCAAACGTCCAACCCTTGTACATGCTTTCAATGATAAGATCACAGCTGATCTCTGTGAGGATATCCAATTTCAGTACTTTCGCATGGAAGTTGCACAATTCAATCTGGTTATGGCGTGGAGCAACTCTGAAAGTAGGCTAAGCGATTTGTGTGCTGCTGATGAGCAGTGTATTATCAAGTGATATATGCTTTACAACTTTCTACTGCTAAATAAACAATCAATGTAAGAGTATGCATATATCCATGTATGCGTTTCTGCACATATATATTGATATGTGTATTAATCTGAATTGTTTAAATGCATGGACAACAATACACAGACCAACTCTTGAAACAAAACAGTCTCTTGTAAACATTTTCTTGTAAACTTTTATGCTCTTCCAAAATTTCTACATCATGAATTCATTGCACAGCTACAGTCAAAATTTTTCAGGAAAGTAAGACAAGCATTACTCCCGTAGATGTTGTAGTTATTGGCGATATTGTAGAAATCTAGTTTCATTGTCCAAGACGATTCTCTGATGGATTTGCAGCCCAATATAAAAATTGGCATGCTTGCAGAATGGAATTTCTTTGCAACATTACATGGCACAGGGCTCTGAGACGGGGTAGGAAGAACAGTAAAGCGTTTTGCCGCACAAGCCACCTTACAGAGACCTTACGAGGACTAAATTACGACACCGTATCAGTTATTTCTTTTGCCCTGACAGAAATACAATAGATTTGTAACATTCCATTTAGATATCACAGAGCAAGAAGCTACCCTATCAACCAGCAGATTTGAATCAACTCATAGAACTCACAAACTGCACTGCATCCGTCCAATATCAACAGAATCAGCAGAGTTAGAGAATTTTCTAGTAGTAGTGTGTCCAGAACTTAACGTGTTCTGCATACTAACAATCAAATCAATAAATTTGCTCAGATAACAGGTCTCATTGCAGCAAAGTTTGGTGAACATTAGTAACTTGGACGTGTTATGCAGACATTCCTAGAACTTAAATACAAATACAGGCACATTGACAGACCTAGTTAGTACAGACCTGCACATAGTCACAAGTGCAATGCATACACACATATAGGTTACATTATGTTCTAATTGACATTTGTTATCTACTAGCATTTCCGCGCCTCAGATTCACATTTAGGCGTGACCTTGTGCGCGTTACAAATTTAATAATAATAATAATAATAGCATTCCAGATAATTAGCTTTATTTATGGCTTCTGGTTTTGTCGACATAAACTTTGCCTATTTGATCTGAATTCTATGGAATTATATTTTTTTAATGAAATTTGTGTTGCAAAGACATAATAAACCATCTATGCCCATGATATGGCAACGGATCAAGACGCTGAACTATCATCTGATGAAATTGACAAACGGATGATGCTTCTGAATACGCCTTTTGGCAGACGTGTGGCTGGCTTGCAACCAAGCATTTTTGGCAAGTGTATTAAATATAAATCGATTCCCAGATTCAAAAGCATCGGAGACAGAGATTTGTCCAAATAGTAAACGTTGACGACCATTGAATTCGTGCCACAAACGTGCTTCGTAACACTACTACGGACGTTAACATTTATGCTTGTATTTACAACTTTGCACATGACTCAACGAAGCTACAAGTGTAGTCATTGCTTAGGCAGAACTTCACAACACTCTATTTTGATTTTATATACCAGGTACCTGTAATGTAAATTGAGGTTAATAAAAAGTACCTGTTATGTTATGTAAACTGCTGAAGTCATACTTGGTAGCAATAAATAAGTTGTCAGAAATGTTACTAATATGACTATGCTGTGTTGTTGAGATTACTGAAAGAATAACTTAAAATCTGTTCAGTTTTTCAACTTTGGACACTAATGGGCTAAATGCACTTCAATCCATTCTTGTGGTTGAAACTATCCCAGTTAAAAACACAATGTAGCAGCAGTCAAGAATGGAAGACTAGGTTCAAAATGGTGGCACTAATGAAGAGGTGAAATGGAAAATGCATGTCTCATCTAACACATGCTTAGAGTGTGTGTGTGTGTAGCTTAGATTGTGACCTCATAATATGATTTCATATTATGGATGGTCTGGAGAGAGAAACGCCTTTGGCTTAAGAGATGGTTTTGACTGGTTTTATGAGACTTAATAAGAGGAAGGTGATTGAAGGTTTGGAGTAGTACGTTCTCGGCATGGAGAAATTCGCTACATGACCTCAGAAACTGAACTGTTTCTTACGTCTATCATGGCATTAGTCCAAGAACGATTTATAATGTGAATTAATGTTCACTTGTTTAATAAGTGAGACACACAGATTGTCCTCTTAAATTCGCACCGACTTCTATGATGAACTGGGATGGTCGATTTGAATGGGAGCAATGCCTACCCTGTTCCCCGAGACACAAAGGAAGACAGACCCAACGCGGGACCCTCTTCCAACAATAGGATAAGTGAGAACGATGCTCAGCTCGCAGGAATTGTTTTGAAGAAGAAACAATTTGTATGGATCATGTACGTGAAAAGGATTTAGCCAGGAACTGCAAGAAAGAGCCAAAAGAGTCTCTCATCAGCTATGTACTACATATGGATTACATATTGTTCAGGTACTTTATTTGAGGAGGGCAATTATTTTCTTTGCTAGAGTAAAACATTGTCTGAATGTCTAGGTTCTCCTTGGATCATTGCTCTTTAGCCATTGGCCTTATGTCCATGGCCAACATGCTCTATGACCTTTGGCCATAGGCCTTATGCCTATGGCCAATGCACTCAATGACCTTTGGCTGAGGTCAATGCACTTATCGACCTTTGGCCATTGGCCTTCCACCTTTGGCCATAAGTCTTGCCACATTGGCCTACGAGCAGTGGGCCTTTCCTGTATAAAGGCCGAGGCTCCTATGAAAAACAGAAGAAAGAGGAGAGGACGTTCTCACACACGATATCAGATACTTCCTCTCAGACATTGAATCAGATACACACGCCGATATTGTCGGTCATAACACACTTGGACTACCTGTGGGTCATAACACACTTGGACTATTAATTAGCCGATTGGTACGCCATCTAAGTCGATTACATTCTAACTTAGATGATGCAGACTTCAGTCTGTTGCTCGAAAAAAGGCTTAAACGATTCGATTCGCCTTTTCGTAGATTATGAGAGCCTTACCTACAAGAGTACATGTCACTTGCTAGAATTGGACTGGGGTAGCCATCTTGGTGTCTGGATCCGACTTCAAGTTATGCAACAGTATATGTAATTATACTATATACAATTTGGGCACATCCAATGTCGACTATAAAATATGGCATAAGGGATAGGGTGACTTGGAAGTATCAGTTAATTGGAAATTTTTTTAGCATCTTGTCACAAACATTACATGCTATTCTTTCATTCTTACAGTGGCTTAGCTGATCTTTATACACCTATCTGGAGGCATTCTATTCTGGGAAGCACATGCCAGTGTAACAATGTTTATTCATACTTAATAACTGTGGTATCCCACTCAATTCAAACACAATTGCACAAGCTTTCCAGATATGCATATATGTCACAATTTACAGGAATACCAATGCTCTGGCCGTGGAAGTCCTTCGGGGCGGAAGCGGTCGGGGAAGTCCTATGTGCGGTGCCTTGTCGTGGCGGGGGAGCTCCCCCTTCGGGGGGTCTAAGCGCACAGGGGCGAACGGGGGAAACTCCAACAAATGATAAACAATATGGAAAGTCTATTAACGCAAAGAGGCGATGCCACAGCAGCGCCTGTCATTTACGCCGAGGGGGCGGCGAGTGTGGTACCGGGGCAGGTGATCTGCCCCCAATGCCAGAGAGGTTTTAAGAGTGCGGCGGGTGTGACTCTTCACCAGAGAAGGGCGCACCCCTTGGAGTACCACGCGGAACATCAGGTTGCCGCAAGGACCAAATACCGGTGGCCCCTGGAGGAGCGGGAGCGTATGATCCGACTAGAGGTCGACCTCCTGGTCTCCGGGGTGAAACCGGTGTTGATCAAAAGTGAATTGGCGGTTGTCTTCCCGAAAAGGACTCGCGAAGCAATCAAAGGACTCCGGCGGGGGCGGGACTACAAGGACCGCGTTCAGGAACTTGTGGTCCGCGCCAAAGCGCTGAAAAGCCTGGCCGAGTCCGGAGAACTCCCCGGTTCGTGTTCGGAACCGGAGGAGGCTAGCGGGTCCGTGGAGATACCTTCCCGCTCGTCATGGCGAAGGGAGGTCCTCACCACCATCAGCGAGGGCCTCCAAGACGATAGAGAGAGGCGGGGGGTTGATCCACTAGGGGAGATTCTCCTTGAAACTGTTGGTCTGGTCCAGGAGGAAGATTCGGAGGACAGGATTGCTGTAGCGAAGTCGCTACTTGACAGTTGTGCTGTGCAACTAACCACCCTCCTCAAAGCGAATCCAAATAGGACCTGTAACCACGCTAATCGAAAAGGTCCCAAAGGTCCCAGAGGTAAACCACCCGGCCCTGGTAAGCCGTCCTCAGGTAGACCAGGGTCGAAGCGGCGCCGGATGGGCCCAAAGCGTCTCGCCAGACAAATGGCGTACGCTAGGGTCCAGAAAGCGTTCCGGAGGGACCGTAAGAGGTGCGCGGAGATGGTCCTGGAGGGGACATGGGAGCGGGAGGAAGCGTCATTGACCCTGGAGGAGCAAGAAGGATTTTGGAGAAATCTATTTTCCTCTCCTTCAGAGGTTGATGAGAGGCCAGTACCTAAGATCAAAGAGGACTGGTCCATCGTGGATCCTGTAACCCAAGGAGAAGTGGTGAAAGCGATTGCCAACTCGGAGGAAAGTGCGCCGGGACCTGACGGGTTGACTCTGGCCGAGGTCAAGTTGGTCTCCCCACTCTGTTAGCAGCGTTCTACAACCTTTGGCTGCTGGTGGGTCACGTGGCCACCAAGTTTTCAGAAGGGGAGACCATACTGATCCCGAAAGGAGAAGACCTTAAGGATCCGGCGAACTACAGGCCAATCACCATGACCTCACGTGTGACCAGGATCTTTCACAAGGTCCTGGCCGCTAGGCTAACTGCGAAGGTTCCACTCGACCCGAGGCAGAAAGCGTTCGTACCGGTTGACGGATGTGCTGAGAACATCTTCCTGTTGGAACATCATCATCAGGGGGGAACAGCGGCAGAGAAAACCGGTAAGCCTGTCTTTCCTTGATGTGACCAAAGCCTTCGATTGTGTGTCCTACATGACGATGGCTAGGTCACTCAGGAGGCTGGGCGTGCCATCGCCGCTGGTGCAATACATTGTGAAGTTGTACACCAAAACGACGACCGTCCTCAAAGTAGGCGGTCGGAGGAGCGGTCTGATCAGATGTGGCCGTGGTGTACGACAAGGCGACCCCCTGTCAGCCATCCTGTTCAACTGTGTTATGGATGAGGTCCTCTCGGCGACTAACCCGGCCATCGGGTACTTCCTGAATAAGGAGGAGATGGTCCGGTGCTTAG
Organism: Bimastos eiseni; assembly: GCA_959347315.1. Lineage (NCBI taxonomy): Eukaryota > Metazoa > Annelida > Clitellata > Crassiclitellata > Lumbricidae > Bimastos > Bimastos eiseni. Next base: position 23,872,270 of record OY365818.1, on the reverse strand, counting down.
CTTTCGCCGACGACCTTGTCCTGATCGCTTCAACTGCAGAAGGCCTGCGGGAACAGGTCAGTAGGGTACAACATGCACTGAACTTGGGCGGGCTCCGACTGAACCCAGCGAAATGCGCCTCTCTTCGGATCGATATCGATGGGGGTGCAAGACGCTGGGTAATCAATCCTTCGCCGGTCCTTACCATCGATGGCGTGTCGGTAAGCTCACTCAACGTAGTGCAGACCTACAAGTATCTGGGCCTTCAGGCTGGACCTCTCGGAATAAGGAAGGCCCATTCGGACTTCCTCCGGGTGGGATTGGAGCGGTTAACACGTGCTCCGTTGAAGCCACAGCAGCGCATGTTCCTTCTGCGCTGCTTCATGTTGCCGAAGCTGTACCACGGACTTGTCCTCGGGGAGATGTCCGCAAAGTCCTTGGGAGTCGTTGGACCGGTTGGTAAGGGTGTCAGTACGAAAATGGTTGCGGCTGCCACATGACACCCCCAGTGGTTTCTTTCATGCCAAGGCTGCGGACGGTGGACTGGAAGTGCCGCGCCTGCGTTACCTATTATCGCCAATGAAAGCCAGACGAATGGCGAAAATCGAGACATCGAGAGATCCGGTAATGCAGAGCGTGGCTACAAGTCCCCTCTTCCTGGAGATGAGAAAGAGGTGCAGTAAAACGGCGACGGTGGCTGGTCAGGAGCTAAGCTGCAGCAAGGAGTCCAATGCTCTTCTGGCAACTCAGCTCCACGCATCGGTTGATGGTCGAGGCCTCAAGCAGCAGGGACAGACCCCTCACGTGAACACCTGGGTGAAAGATGGGTCTGCCCTCCTCTCGGGGGGTGACTACATCCAGGCTGTGAAGGTGAGGGGCACCCTGTTGCCTTCCGCAGAGAGATCCTCACGCGGGAGGCGTACGGGTACCATAATGTGTGACGCCGGGTGCAGCTCTCAAAGCACCCTGGCTCACATATCCCAAAGCTGCACGAGGACTCACCGTCTCCGGTGTGAAAGGCATAACTCGGTGCTTGGCCTTATTGCTAGTAGGGTCGAGTTTAGAGGTCACTCGGTGATCCTCGAACCGGTTATACCCACTGGGGCTGGGAGGCGTAAGCCAGACCTGGTGGCTCGGGTGGACGGTGTGGCCAATGTCGTTGATGTCACCATCACTGCGGACTGTAATGATATGAGCGGTCCGTATGCTGATAAGGTCAGTTACTATCAGACCCAGGACGTCATCGTTTGGGTGGCTAAAGTCCATCCTGGGCTTCCGTGTGTCTTCGGGGCGGTCGTCCTGAACTGGCGGGGAGCACTCCACCGCGCGTCGTCTGTGCTCCTCCGCACACTGGGGGTGAGTGCAGGCGATGAGACTCTACTGTCGTGCCGGGTGCTAACATACACATCGAACATGTTTCGACACTTCAGCCGGACGACAGGGAGAAACCTACGGAAAACGGGCAGAACGGTATACTAGCCCTGGTACCGCGTTTATGAAAAGGCTATACCCATATCGGACCAAGTACCGAGGTCCGTCCAACGCGGTCGGCCCAAAAGGTGACATTGCGCGAGAGAGTCCCTGGTCTCGATTACTCGCCAAACCTGAGGCAAACCTGCCCAGGGTAGCTCGGCTGGGCCGCCGGCAGCGTACCTCGCTCCTCTGCTTCGGCGGAGTCGAGTGAGGTAAGTTTTCTTTGGGGTGGGCACTTCTAAATCTTACAACGGCGGCCAACGAGCAAACGCCTAATGATGAGGACTTGCGGCCTCAAAACTGCGATATCTGAAGGTTAAAAAAAATAGCCAAATGCCTCGTCATCTAATTAGTGACACGCATGAATGGATTAACGAGATTCCCACTGTCCCTATCTACTATCTAGCGAAACCACAGCCAAGGGAACGGGCTTGGCAGAATTAGCGGGGAAAGAAGACCCTCTTGACCCTCAATTGAGTTGCCGAAGTTTGGGTTTTGCACAGCACATGACAGTGAAGAATGTAATGGAGAAACTGAAATAGCGACAGTTAAATTAAGATGATGACATAGTGCAGCTTCAGAAGGCTGATGAATCAAAACATGGTGTTAAGTGTGAATGAGAAAACTTGGAACGTCGTTCTGACCAACAAAAGTCTCTTAGAAAACTTAGCTTGAAAAACTCCCCAACAATCACTGAGTGCTTACTCATTTATAGCCAGTAAAAGATTTATAGAAATTGTGTTTCTTACTCATGTGTAAGTTGGTAGATCATAATTGATGAAATTTACAATGCTCCATTTTCATTCGGTAACTGTGATTTTGAGGCATGCTACATTTATGAATCACATGATAGTGAAGATAAGTTATTTATATTTCAAACGACTTTTGATTTGTTGTGATATAGATTCTGTTTGGGTGGGATCCAACTCATTGCCGAATGGTAACATTTAAGCATCCACAGAAGCAAGTTGTTTGGAAGTAAGAAAAATGCAGAGACAAGACATGTCTTTCATTATGTCCTTCATCATCATCATTGAGAGTTGGCTGACGGCCCATCACAATGCTTTGGCCGCGGAAGGCCTTCGGGGCGGAAGCGGTCGAAGAAGTCCTATGTGCGGTGTGCCGGGCGCACCCCTTGGAGTACCACGCGGAACATCAGGTTGCTGCAAGGACCAAATACCGGTGGCCCCTGGAGGAGCGGTAGCGTATGATCCGACTAGAGGTCGATTGTGTGTCCTACATGACGATGGCTAGGTCACTCAGGAGGCTTGGCGTGCCATTGCCGTTGGTGCAATACATCGTAAAGTTGTACGCCAACACGACTACCGTCCTCAAAGTAGGCGGTCGGAGGAGCGGTCTGATCAGATGTGGCCGTGGTGTACGACAAGGCGACCCCTGTCAGCCATCCTGTTCAACTGTGGTATGGATGAGGTCCTCTCGGCGACTAACCCGGCCATCGGGTACTTCCTGAATAAGGAGGAGATGGTCCGGTGCTTAGCTTTCGCCGATGACCTTGTCCTGATCGCTTCAACTGCAAAAGGTCTGCGGGAACAGGTCAGTAGGGTACAACATGTACTGAACTTGGGCGGGCTCCGACTGAACCCAGCGAAATGCGCCTCCCTTCGGATCGATATCGATGGGGGTGCAAGACGCTGGGTAATCAATCCTTCGCCGGTCCTTACCATCGATGGCGTGTCGGTAAGCTCGCTCAACGTAGTGCAGACCTACAAGTATCTGGGCCTTCAGGCTGGACCTCTCGGAATAAGGAAGGCCCATTCGGACTTCCTGCGGGTGAGATTGGAGCGGTTAACACGTGCTCCGTTGAAGCCACAGCAGCGCATGTTCCTTCTGGACTGGAAGTGCCGCGCCTGCGTTACCTTATGCCGCCAATGAAAGCGAGACGAATGGCGAAAATCGAGACATCGAGAGATCCGGTAATGCAGAGCGTGGCTACAAGTCCCCTCTTCCTGGGGATGAGGAAGAGGTGCAGTAAAACGGCGACGGTGGCAGGTCAAGAGCTTAGCTGCAGCAAAGAGTCCAACGTTCTTCTGGCAACCCAGCTCCACGCATCGGTTGCTGGTCGAGGTCTCAAGCAGCAGGGACAAACCCCTCACGTGAACACCTGGGTGAAAGATGTGTCTGCCCTCCTCTCGGGGGAGTGTGGCGTGTTATTTTTGGGAAGGGCACCCCTACAATTAACAACAACGGCGGTCAGGGAGCAGACGCCTGATGATGAGGACATGCAGCCTCAAAACTGCATTATCTGAAGGTTAAAAAAAAATAACCACCTATCTTGCACTAGGACAAGTTGGACCTGGCATACCAGGGAAGAGAGGCAGCGGTCCATGTAGTGAGGTGCTTCTTAGAAGCAATGCCTCCAGGGTTAATCCTAGTGATGCTTGACTTTAAGAATGCTTTCAACAGTCTGTACAGAGATAGAATGCTCTGCGATAAATGAGGTCCTGTTCCAACTGGCCCTGTTCTGTCACCTTGCGCATGCAGAGCCCTCAGAGTTCTGGTTTGGACAGTATACCATTTCATCACATGTTGGACCTCAACAGAGAGACCTGCTTTGCCCTTTTGCTTTTCTGCCTTCTGCTGCAGCCAATCTTACAGAATATGTTGTCTCCGTTGGTACTGGGTTACAAAGATGATCTAACTCTTGGAGGAAAGATGTAACTTAATTGGAAAGTTTAAAATGTTCCATCTGACTTTAGACTAGCAGCTTTTCGATTTATTAATTCTTCGTTTCAGCAGTGAAATTGCCATAACTTCCTAAGTAACAACTCGATTTTGAATCTATTTGCTTTATTTGATACAGAATATAGATAGCCCTTAATTGTTCCGCGAAATCGCAGAGCAATGAAGCAATGGTTACTAAGGACTTTGATAATGCTAAAATTCTGAAACTTTATTTTAATTATCTCAGTTGTTATTTTTATACTAATCAAAGACTAAAACAAGTATAACCTCAGTCAGAAAAAAGATATTTAGATTCTGTAAAAAGTATTTGGCAGCATAAGAAACAAGATAGCAAAAAATACTATAACTCCTATAGAAACAGAGCTCCTCCATAAATAGTGACATAGACTAGCTAGTACTTATCAAGATATCAGGTGTAGGTCTAGCTCAGGCACACAAAGAAAACACCATTTCCTCAAAATTGAAACAGCAATAAAGAAGAAATAAATAGGTAACTTTGGGGGACATCCAACACTGCACAGTGACAGATGTATGCGCCAACGCCACGTGACATGGTGTGCTACACATACCAGGCTGTCTACAGGTCTTGCTTGGGTGCACACCCCTTGAATAACTAACTGCACACAGTTATCTATTAAATTGGCCCAATTTGTATTTTATAATTGAAATCCCTGTTCAGAAAATTAAGAAGTCTCCAGAAAATTTAATTTATGTAAATTTAGCACAAGTCCTGAAATGTTCATTCATATTTACGTGAGTTTGAATTTCGCAGCCAAACAACAGAAAGTCAAGTTTTTTAAAATTTTGTGATAGGCAGAAATGTACATTTAGACAATGTATATTTTTGAATTAGTATTGCGAAGGATCTGTTTTGGGACATTTCGGTGTTTCTGTTTAATACATTGTTTAGGACATTGCTTGCAGCAACGTTAATGATAGTCAAATATGCTATTTATCTTATAATAAATACGCTTAGATGCACTTGTAACAGTGCATGCTTCAGAGGGGGGGGGGGCGCTCTCAATACGAAAATGATTCTCGAAAGTGAATATGAACTTCAACTTGACACACATTAAATTAATTTGGTTACTAAATCTATATATTAAATAGAAATGCATTTCTAACAACAGTAGAAGACTGACTGGAAACTACAGAAAGAAAATAGCAAACGTCATGTAGCTTATGATCGAAGTAATAGTGCGGTAATCAAAAGTCATGAGCCATACATAACCTAGAAAAATGCGGTATAAAGACAGAAAACGGTCATTGTGTTAATTAAATGAAGGACTGTGGATGACTAAAAAGAATTTGACAGTGTCATTTCACCAAGAGACACAGGCATTATCTGCATCAGTTGCATCCAAATTAGAGGATGGCAACATCAGATCCACCATCAGAATCCTAACCTCGAAAAACAGACCAGCCAAGACAGACCCTGGAACCTAGAAGAGCTACGTTCAAAACATCCTCAACATCTGCCCGACCACCCAATCAACTTGACACATTAAATTATTTTGGTTACTAAATCTATATATTAAATATAAATGCATTTCTAACAACAGTAAAAGACTGACTGGAAACTACAGAAAGAAAATAGCAAAGGTCATGTACTGATGAGGGAAGTACTAGTGCGGTAATCAAAAGTCACGAGCCATACATAACCCAGACAAATGCGGCATAGAAACATAAAACGGTCATTGTGTTAATTAAATGAAGGACTGTGGATGACTAAAAAGAATTTGAACCTGTCATTGCACCAAGAGACACAGGCATTATCTGCATCAAGAATCCAAATTAGAGGATGGCAACATCAGATCCACCATCTGAATCCTAACCTTGAAAAACAGGCCTGCCAAGGCAGACTTTAGACCTAGAAGAGCTACGTTCAAAACATCCTGAACATCTGCCCGACCACCAAATCAACTTGACACACAATAAATTGTTTTGGTTACTAAATCTATATATTACCTAGAAATGCATTTCTAACAAGTCAAATATGCTATTTATCTTATAATAAATACGCTAAGATGCACTTGTAACAGTGCATGCTTCAGAGGGGGGGGCGCTCTCAATACGAAAATGATTCTCGAAAGTGAATATGAACTTCAACTTGACACACATTAAATTAATTTGGTTACTAAATCTATATATTAAATAGAAATGCATTTCTAACAACAGTAAAAGACTGACTGGAAACTACAGAAAGAAAATAGCAAAGGTCATGTAGCTTATGAGCGAAGTACTAGTGCGGTAATCAAAAGTCATGAGCCATACATAACCTAGAAAAATGCGGTATAAAGACAGAAAACGGTCATTGTGTTAATTAAATGAAGGACTTTAATTGAGGGATTTTCTGCAAAAATCGCCATTGAACGCCTTTAGTTATTAGACATTTTGTCGGGGTTTGTTTTGCTTCTTGTTTCTGGTATTATTGCTCAATTCTGTTGTAAGCTATGCATCCAATAAATGAGCCTATTGTAAACTTAGGTGATGGAGATAAGAATCGCCACTCAATATGAAAAGTCAATTGAATAGATTAATTTTTAAAGTGCTGTTTGTGCCGAAATACACTTGCCTGTTTGTGCAATTATCTGGATTGCGACAACGCCATGTTTAATAATTATTGTCTGACTAGCCTACTGTTGATGCTGGACATTTCTTGTCAACGAGGTTGGGAGGAAATTGCACTGTTTCATTTAAAGTTTAACGTTTGTGTATAGCCTATGCTTGCTTTTAAGTTGGTGGCAGTTCTCCGAGCACGTTTACTCAGTGTGTTGGCGCTTAAGTCGACCACAATCATTGTATTTAAGTATTTATAAAGCGCCTCTAGTAGGGTGAACCATTCAGAAGTGCTGCCAGTGCGCAAGGCCATGCAAGAAGTAGGGTTTTAAGAAAAGCAGAAGAGTATGAGAGACTGCCAGATAGAATTTTAGAGCAAACAGATGGAGAAAGTGCATTCCACAGAGAGGGACCATTTGAAGCAAAGGATCAAGACTGAGTCATAGCTGTTCTAGTCCAAGGAACCAAGAGCTCAGTTCTACTGAATGAGCAAAGTGGAAGGAGGAAAGAAGCTGACTAAGGCCGAGGTATTACGTCAACCAGGTATCTCAGAGCAAGACTCCGCTGAGCTTTGAAGATCAGAATGAGAATCTTATATTGTATGCAAGCATGAAGAGGGAGCCAGTGAAGTTCATCAAACATAAAGGTAAAAATGCGAGATAAACTGGGAAAGTGAGCTATCAGTATAGCTAGCTGCTGTCTGTTACAAGTTTGGGTGGAAATGGTTCATTTCATGGCATTGGTGTCAGTGCCATTTCTATTAAGACTCATCGTACTTATTGAGACATGCATAAAGTTGCTGTCACACACATTGAGCGAATGATTGTGAAACACAGCATAATATCTCCGGGCCTCCCAGTTGAAGAATACAATCATCCAGACAACAGTTGTCATTGATTGTTGTGGAGCATCTGTTGGCAAGTATAAAAAGAGTCTGAATGGACCCTGAGTGACAAGCGCAATGCCATAGCAAGGGGCCAACCACTGAGAAGGCACAATTTTGTTTCGTAGTCGTGCGGGAAACTGGGACAATGAGTAAGCCTTGCTCAGTAGAGCGCATAGAGCGGCAAACCGGTACACTCAAAGTAGAGTAGAGTAGCAGACCAAAGCAATGATAAGGTACAAGGTTCGCTAACTACAGGAGAGTCAATGGAGCGCATACAGCCAGAGACATGGTAACATTTCGGAATGTCCTGACAAGAGGTAGAATGCGGGACTCTGTCCATGTACCGCAACCCCCCAGCTGGAAGGCGTATATAGAGTGAGCAACAGTAATCTTGACGAGCTGTGATGAAGATGTGGACAAGGGTAACCGTGGCGTCTGGTGTTAGTGAGCGAGCAACAGTGCAGAGCTGACACAAGTAATGTGATGTAATCAAGCCTTTATATTGTCTGAGTTCCATACATTAATTGTTGATGAAAGCACATTCATATCTGTAACCAAAATACTGATTATGTACACTAAATATCGCCCTGTAGGAACGAAGTCTCACCGCACAGCTTTTGCTGGCATAGTAAAACTCACAGCCTGTAACAGTCGGTCCATTTTTTCAGCCATCAAAGTGTTTTATGTCAAGAACAATCCTGATTTCAACAAAATTGTCATGTTCACCTCAGATGGGGCATCATTTATGCTTGGGAAAAGAAATGGTGTGGCAGCACTGATCCGCGCCCAGATTCCTCATTTGACTGAACAGCATTGCGTTGCTCACAGGGAAGACTTAGGAATTGATGATGCTTGGGAAAAGGTTTCCCTTATGAAAACGGTTGAAATGTTGCTGCGGACAGTTTACACTGTCTTCAGCCGATCTAGTGTAAAAAAAGGTCAAATTCGAAGAGCTTGCAAATGTCGCTGATGCAGATGTTGTAACTTTCCGTCCACTCAATGAGGTTAGATGGATGTCTCAACATTTTGCGGTCAGAGCCTTGATGAAGAACTATGCCATCTTGATTGACTATTTTGTAATGCAGGTGGACAAAAATCACCACCCAATTCCAAAATACTGCTTGAAAGAACTCAAGAATCCCCAAGTCCACATTGCAGTAGCTGTACTGAACAAAGTTTTAGCCGAATTAGCAGATCTGTGCCCTGTTTTCCAGAGAAGCTGCATCACAACTATCAAGGTAGTGCAGTTTGTTAAAGCTAAAATTAGTAAACTTAGATCTCAGTATTTAGAAGGTGCTACTCACTGGAACGAGACCGCGAAAACGTTGTCAACAACTGGTTATGCTGACACAGATACATCCTCGATCCTCAGGTTTATTTAGCGTCTTTGCATGCACCTACACGACAGATTTCCAAATGGTGAACTAAAAGAATGGATTGCATTTGACATGCAGGCGATTCAGATCCAAACGAGCGTTGATTACGGTAAACAGGAAATAACCAAATTATGGTCAAAATACCAGCAGGTATCGCCTCCAGACACTACACAAGAGAGAATGCACTCAGAGTACACTGAACTAAAATTTGAAAGAAAGAGTGAATTCTGGACCATTAAAAACTTTTGCCAACGTTGTTAGCTTTGTGCTAACAGAAGAGAAGTTTTCAACAGTAGCAACTTTGGTGGATATATGCGGCACACTTCAAGCTTCGAGTACATGATGGAGACAGGTGGGGTGTTGATGATAATGGAGTCTACTGCGTCCATTATTAATTGCAGCTATGCTCAATCAGTAGTCAGTTATCTGAAGTTAATCTAATGTAATATTTCCTGTGTAATAGCAAACGATATCTCCGTAAGATATGAAAGTCGTTTGAATAACCCGGTTGATATTTGAGTTATGGGATAAACGAAAAGCTGGGCTACAATGTTATATGCGATGACATTGACACTTAATGAAAGGAGGGTGACTCAGATAGTGCAACCTTAACACTTTGCCTATACCCAGCGATTGTCCAAAAAATTTGTTTTCACGTGTTCGTACAGTGACCAATAACGTACTGATTGAGTTTCAAGGTATGACTAATAATGATATATAGATATAACATTCAACTCTCTTATCCCTGTGCTCAGTGTCTGTGATTGATTGATTGATTAATTGGTATAGGTCTAAGGAACTCAAGGATCCTGTGGAAAAAGCGGCAGGACCGTCACTCTGGGGCGGAGGAGGCACAGAAAACATAAGTGGGAAGATTAATACATTTTTTAATCTATCAGAACTGAAAAGCAATTTGTCTGTTGATGTTGCTTAGCAGTTGCGAAATGTTAGTCTGATAAGTATGTGTCGTGCGGAGTATTTTCCCACTGAATTGTCATGTATAATATTTGCTCAAAACCTCGATTTAGTTGCAAATGAAACAAGCAAGATATATCATTGCAAGGATGACTTTTGCCGATTTACTGTTGACAAGGAGAAGAAAATAGGTTATGTTTTTGTTTGTCGTAATAAGAAGCCATGTAAAACGGAACGGTGCTTGACAAAAATGTCTCCACTGCAAAACACGTTCTTCGAGGGCTCTCATTTAACAATGATAGACATTTTTACATTGGTCATGTGTTTTGTTTCTCGTTTGACTGTGAAACAGGTTGTGCAGCAAATTGGGTTAAGTGAGAAAACCGTAATCGACTGGTATGTGTTTTGTCGTGAGGTCTGTGAGGTGATTTTATCTAATGAGTTCGAGGGTAAGCTAGGAGGGAAGGAATGACAGTGGAGGTGGATGAATCCCATCATTTTAGGAGAAAGTATGGTGTAGGACGAAAACGAAAATGTGAAGACAAGTGGTTATTGGGCTGGTATTGCTGAGAGACCAAGCATTTTAAAATTGTGCAGGTAGAAAATAGAAAACGTTCCACCATTATGCCTCTGCTATTGCAATTTGTTGATAAGCAAAGCGTGATTGTACCAGATTTCGCCAAAGTCTATAAAGGATGTGAAAGATATGGATTCAAAGCTCACTTTGCTGTTTGTCACAAACGGTACTTTGTTTGTCCCAACGACAGCAACATTTACACTAATAATATGGAGAACAAGTGGTGATGGTCGAAGAAAGCTGTCCTTAGTTGTGGAGACGACAACTTCATAGACAGGTACTTGGCTGAGAGTGAGTATCGGCGCAGGTACTTTCATAACATGGATATGGCACCTTTACCATTGGACGATCAGTTTCCTTTATTTCTGAGTCACGTAAAACTTGTTTACCCAGCCCTGGTAAAACGTTGCTTACATTTCCCAAAATAAATGATGATCCTAACAGTGACGAGAGCAGCTCAGAATGTGAAGAGATTGTGTCAGATAACTCAACCGAAGAGTTAGGATTAGATGACACAATGAAAGAGCCCCATGCAAGAAATTCTCACCCATTATTTTAACTGAAGTATCCAAACCCCTTCCTTCACCTGGAAATGCATCCCTTCCTTTAGTGATAGATGACACGAAAGACGACATTGAATTAGGAGAACGTGCAAAATTTCTATGCAAGTCTTTTATCTTTGATGGTGTTCATTATGGAAGTTGTGTCAGAACTGCTGAGATCTTTGGGTCTAACGAGCAGTCGCTATCTCTTATGCTAACATGCCTTCGTTCTAATTGCCCTCAAGTATGTGATTAATCAATGATGAGAGTCGACAAGGCATTGTTAAATCATGTGCATCCAACATTTAGGAGGGTTTTTGCTTGTATTAGTACCCCAGCGCAGGGTGATTGCTTTTATGCAGCAATCTCGCTAGTTTTATTTAGCAATGTCCGTTTCATGGAGTTTGTAAGGTTGTGCACTACCTTCATGCTTCTTCGTTACCACAACGTTTTCATAAGTGCTCTCCGTGACCTCAACTTAGAAAAGGATTTCCCTATGTCTGACCCTTTGCACTTCCTCACAATTGGTGCTGCAACTCCATATAAATTTGTTAGGCAATCTATACAGTTGTACAAGGGTAAGGGGTGGGAGAAGCAGAGTGGAACTTTCTGCTGGGCAAACAATATCACCATACTTGCTTGCTCGTTTGCTTGCCAGCGACCTATGTATATTTATAACAGCTTTAGAAATTCCGACGGAACTTGGAGGCATCCAATGGATATCACAGTAGACGAATTAAACAGATGATTGGACGTAGGAGATTCTGTGAGTGTTGGTCGCACGACCTTCTTGAATAGGGATCCATGCAGATTGTTCCTACAACAGAGTCATTTTTCAGCAGTTGTGCCTGTAGTTAGTTTCTTAAATGTCCAATTAAAACCACACATCGTCAACCCCATCCCCAACATTCTTTTGCAAAGTGAAGATGAAATTTAAATGTGTGGTCATCAGAAGTTTCGGTTAAATTATTTGTATATGTATACCTCAATGGTGCCTTGCATGGATGTCGTACAGTAAAATTACACTACTTTTCTTTTGAACCTGTAATCTGAAATGGACTCGTCTATAATATGATAAAATACCTCACAAGTGCAAACACTTGATACTACAATGAAGGTGATTGCTGAGTTCAAGTATTGTTGGAAATAAATTTTTAGGCTCCTGGCTTAATTCAGTTGTGCTACATTTGAAAGGCTAGTTTTATGATTTGTTTTTGTTATAATATGATTGTTACGTTTATTATTGAAACATAATGCTTCACAAGTATATGTATTTATAAAACTGTTATGCAGATAACAAGTATTGTGTTTATTCTTCCAAGTGCAGGTATTGTTGAAATGAGAATAACTGTTGGCTGTTACTGCTGGTAATAATAATTGCAATGACATTCTAGTTCAATTACAATGAATTTCTTATAGATCAATAATACTGTTGGTTGAAAGTATGGCTCTCAAGCCTCTCTATTTATATTGAAATAGTTCTTTTCTTAGGCGGCTGACTTATTTTTCATATGTTTGCGCTGTAGGCTGAATATTTCTTGTAAAATACATTGGTGATATATTACGTTACTTTGAATGCCGTAAAAGTCAATTAAGATAAGTATATTTCGAAACGTACGTATGCGTGCATAAATATTTGCATATTTATGCATCTTGTATATATACACACATATCATGCATATACTTTTCCTGTACAGTTCATATATATACTTGTATATACAGGCAAAAAACTTATGCTACTGTGAGCGAATGTTCAATGTGCGTAATAATTGAGTATGTATACAGGGTGGCGCAAAGAAAGTGGGACTGTCTCGTGAAATCTTGTGCAAAATATATGAAATTATGTTTTAGGCGGTTTTTTATTACTGTAAAATAATCCTTACTCACTAACCCAACGTATGACGTCACTATTTCGTGAAGTTCAGGTCGTCATCTTCATAGTTTAGGTCATTTTTATAGTTTATGTAATTTTTGCACTGTTTATAAAATGACAAAAATAACAGCAGAAGATCGTATTCTCATAAAACATTTGCGAATTGAAAAACAATGGGGAGCTAGGCGAATGATTACTGAGTTTCCAAATAAAGCCTGGAGTAAAACAAGTCTTAATCGACTTTGTAAACAAATTGATGCCGATGGTACGACAGCGCGTAAATCTGGAAGCGGCCGCCCGAAGTTCGTTAGAACAGCACCAAATATTCAGCGTGTAAGTGAGCTGATTTGTAGCCAGGATGATGATCCTCACAGCCACAAGAGTCCACGGGAAATTGAAAAAGAAACTGGCATATCATGAAGAATAGTGCAACGCATTATAAAGCAAGATTTGCAACTTCAAACATACAAACGCGTAATAGGGCAGGTTATAAACGAAAACTGCAAATTTAAACGCCTGCAGCGAAGTCAACAGTTACTTGACAGATTTCCAAACGAGAGAAGTGTACGAAGTATTTGGTTTACAGACGAAAAGACATTTACTCTCGCCACACCGGTTAATTCTCAAAATGATCGTGTTTATTCTGATGCAATAAAGAAACAACAAGTTCCAGCAACGAGATTCGTACGCGAACGTGAACATTTCAGTCGTGGCATCATGGTTTCGGTTGGTGTGTCTCGGATGGAAAAAACCAGTGTGGTGTTTGTTGAACCTGGAGCGAAAGTGAACAGTGAGTATTATTGTAATCACGTCTAATACAAGGATTGCTTCCGAATATTCGAGCAAGATGTAATCGGCAAAATTGGACACTGCAACAGGACGGAGCTCCTTCGCATACGGCAAGAAACACGATAAACCTTCTTCTTCGGGAGAATGTCAGCTTCATCGAACCAGACATGTGGCCCCCAAATAGCCCGGACCTAAACCCGGTAGATTATGCTATTTGGGGTGCCCTCCAGCAAAAAGTCTACCTTCGTCGTAAATTTGCAACAATAGATCAATTGAAATTGGCCATCGTTGAAGAGTGGCAAAAACTCTCTCAGCAGTTTATAAACAGAAGCATTGACCAGTGGCGCAGACATTTATAAAAAACTGTTGAGAACCGAGGAGGACACATTGAATTTGATTTCTGATTTTGTATAGACTATCATAGGGCAACAATTTACTTGTTTTTCATAGAAGAAAAGTTAGCAAAAAAATTATTATTTGATATTATACTAGGCTGTCCCACTTTCTTTGCACCACCCTGTATGTAAGTTTGTTTGTGTATATGTGTGTATGAATTTCTTAATAGCATACCTGCAACAGCCTCCATAGAGTTATATTGGGAATATTTCGTTGTAGCCTACTATTAGTTGTTACTGGTAATAATAATAATGATGATAATGTGACATAGTTATTTAAATTCTCTTTTACTGAATTGGTTGTTACCACATTATAGGCCTACTTGTAGGGCCGAATAAATTAAGTTGTCTATGAAATGAAACTCTGAATAAAAGAACCATGTTATAACTTATTTCTAAAACTCAATCCATATATGCTAAAATAGTTCCATTAGGGCAGCGTTTAACAGTAGTTAGTTAGTGAAGACACACATTCAGGAAACGATCCCGCAGCCATCACTGCCAATTATGCACTCATATTCTTATATGTTGCCTCTATGTCCTGTGGTAAAAGGCCCATCCTTTAAGCATGTGCATCTAGTAACAGTAGTAGTAATGGCAAAAATGGTAGATACGACGCTATCACTCATTCACAATCCTTCCTTTACTACCTTTACATTTCTTAAAGTAGTTTTGCGCTACAAAATACTTGTGATATCGGTGTGTATGACGTGATTATGATGAATGGCTAGATGTCGCTAAAGAAGTTTGAGCTGTGCGGACTCTTGCACGATCACTGATCGTTAAGAAGCGTAAACATGGTGGTAGCGCGTGTTTTTCAATGAGTTCGTAAAATTATTAATTTCTTTCTTATAAACTCAGCGGATGGTTAGCTTCACCTTCGATTGATAGCGTTTACATCCCAGTGGTCTTGGGCATCATCTGGCAAAGTTTGGTAACATTTGGAGCGCAACCCTAAATCTTCAGTCTTACCTCCTTGACCAAAGTAACACCCTCCTTAACATCTACTCTGCTGACCTGCTGACCTCCAGTAAACCGAACTCTGACCGCCCACGGACTATCCTTTGGACAACCCTTTCGATTTGACGCAGCGCTCGTGAATAAGCTGGTGCCCTGCGCTTAGTTTTAAAGTGGCGCTTTAGAAATTTGGAGATTAACATAACAATTGAAATGTGTTATGCTTTCATTCAAATAATTGCTCTTAAAATAAATTGCTCATGGGAGATTTATGCAGAAAATCTTTCAGTGATTCAGAGACACCTTCTGATTCAAATGAGCCGATGGTTATCGATTGAATTCAGTCAACTTACAAAAACGGGTCGCTGTCTTCTCCAAACGGACGAACACTCGATTGAAAGTTGAGTATTTAGATTGCAAGTTAAAATTAACTTATAAATGCTTAGTATTAGCAATTATATTAAAATAATAATAGAATATTAGTAGGTCTACGAAAAAACTTTTGCCGTCTAGGCACCATTACATGGCTGAAAAAGAACAAAATAAACAGTATATCTCACTATGTTGATGATAGAGAACTGTTATTATTAGATTCATTTCGTGTGCTCAAGCTTTCACTTAAATCTGAACCCGAGATTCGAATAGTCAGTCGCCAGGAGAAGATGTACTAGTGTTTATAAATTCTTGAAAGCCAAGAAGAAATAGAGAGAAGTGCAATTTGCTATTGATTGATATATAATTATATTTACCTATTATCCCACGATAATTCATTCTGAGCATTTACATAGCGCCACTTTGAACCTAGAACCAAAATTTTGCTTAGAACAAACTCTTGACCCTTAAACCAAAAATGGTAGAGTCGTAGACTACGACTCTACCATCTTTGCTTAAACGACGAGCTGCATATATAGGTTCTCTCATTAACTCCTCCACTATTTGCACTCTGACAGTGCCAGTCGAAGCCTAAATAAAGGAGGAGAGCGACGCTTCTGATCTTTGTTATCACACGTGATTGAGCGTCGTAATTAGAGAGTGCAATAGGGGACTGTGAAATAGATGGCACCAGTATCAAATGTGGGTAAGCTACCCGAGGTAAAATTGTGTGTGATGTATGTTTCTTCACGCAAGAGTAATCTAAAAGTTAGCCCAATTATAAAATGCCTACGCAATGCTACGTGCCAAAATTCAAAGGAAAAGAAGGCGGCAACCTATTAGATCTGAGGATTTTAACCTTCATGCAATATTTATAGTTTTCTTGTTCGCGCAGCGGTAAATGGAAAGTCCGCTGTGATTGGACGTAAAATGAGATCTAGGCTGCCCTCTCCTCTCTCTATTTCTAATGTTCAAATTTATGTATTTATCCATAATGGAATTACATCTTAATTCTCAAGCCAGCCATCGATCGGAACAACATAAACAACGCATGGCCAATATAAACAAATTTCTTAGACCTATGTGTATAATGGCGCCACCAGTTTCAACTTAAGGATCTGCCCACAGAGTCCCCTATTCCGGAATGTCCGAATTCCGTAAATTTCGGTCTTTTATAAATACCGAAATTCCGGAATTTTTCAAGCCAAAATTCCGGAATATTGGAAGTGAAATTACGGATTTAAATAGCAGTTATTATCATTATTATTATCATAATTCATGAAACACAAGATGTAGAACTTAATTTTATTTGCAAAATTATAGTATATATGAATATGATATAGCCTATATAGCCCTATATTTCATGTGAGGTATGACTTTGAATAATTGCGCCATTAGGTTCATGGACTGTGCGCAAAACAAATTCTTGTCTCTCTGTATTCCTACAGTTATTCCCGAAACGCTGAATGGGCCTAAAGCCCTCAGAATGACCACAAAGTTTGTACAGAGTTTGTCTCTCTAAAAAGATACAAGCGCCACGACAGAATGGCTACTTACGGCATTATTTTTTGATTGAACACCTATAGGCCTAGCAAGTAGACTGTGTCGAAGCTGATATCATGCGTTTTCTGCTGCCGGCGTCAAACCTATCTGCTCCAGTTTGCAGACACGATGAATTCTCTGTACGTGCAGCGCCGCAGCGTTCACATTAATTTTCAGATGTATGCTTGATGCTATGGATTAATTAACACCGCGGAATATATATCTCTGTTCTTTAAGATTGTAACTTTTCATCTCTTTCTTTGACCATTAATTGTCACTGAATATTGACTCTGTGATACCTTCGACGTAACTTCCATGCGTAGTTTGGTATTATACTAGTTAAAAAGACATAAAATTAGTAGGCCTATTTTAATTAGTTGGAAATTTGTTGGAAATTGATAGTAATGAGTCGATAAATACATTCATATTGAGAATTTCGGAATTCCGGAAAAATTCCGGAAAAATTCCAAAATTTGACCAAAAAAATTCCCGAAATTCCGGAAAAATTATTATGGTCCGGAATTGCAATCTCTAGTCGTAATAAACTGCAATTACTACTAGTACTAGATTTTGAACTTCAGGCCAATATGAGTCTCACACCTGCCACAGAAGAAGAGCTACTGCATGATGTCAATTATAAATCTACCATCTCTATTTTTCATCGTTTCACTATTAGTCGGGTCAATATATGACTGAATCCTCAAAAAAAATGCGAACAAAAGGTTTCTCAACGGATTCTTCTACAATTTTTCATGCTTATTAACATAATAAAAATCGGCTCAAATCTGACCATGAGAAAAGGGTCATTTTCAAGATGGCGTCCAACATGGCCGCCGAAAACTATAATTATCAATATCTAAAGAACCATTCAACATAGAAGGGTGTTTTTGGTGTCAAACCGTAGGTTTTATTGCATTTTGATTACCAAATGACCTATTAGGACCATGACGTAAGAGTCACTTTCAAAATGGCGTCCAACATGGCCGCCGAAAGCTAAAATTATTAATATCTACAGAATCATTCAACATAGAAAGGTGTGTTTAGTATCGAACTGTAGGCAATATTATAAGCTAATAACAAAGTAGCAGTCTACTCTAATTAGACAATGATAAAAGAGTCGCTTTCAAAATGGCGTCCAACATGGCAGCCAAAGTCAAAAATATCAATATATGAAGGACCATTCAACTTAGAAGAGTGTGTTTAGTGTAGAATTGTAGGCAGTATTACGGTATATATTAATTAACAATCTACTCTAATTCGACAATGATAAAAGAGTCGCTTTCAAAAAGGCGTCCAACATGGCCGCCAGAGGCACTAATGTCAATATCTAACGAACCATTCAACCCAGAATGGTGTTTTTGGTGTCAAACTGTAGGTTGTATTGTCAAGCGCTCAGTTAATCACTTGATATAAGCTCAATATATAGTTTAGAGACAAATATAATGGTCATGAGTTTACAGTTGTGTAGCTAACACATTCAATTAGTCATCGTCTGACTTCTCCAGGAGGAACGTATTATGTGGATTGCCACAGTTGGTAATTTGGCACTTTCCACAGGCAGACGACCATTTCTTCTACAAGAGCAGCGGAGTGTCTTACATGAATAAAGGCAATTGCAACGAATGACCTTCAAGCAGACGTCTGGAGCAGCATTCATCGTTGACATAACTGGATGTACCTTCCGATTGATGTTGTTATATCGCATTTTTGCAAGAGAATCTGTGCACTTGCCGCAATAGAGAACAGCTATTATTTGACATCATAGTTTATCAATTAGCTAGATGGGTTGAACGGGAATAGTAATAGCTTTGGCACATGACTGAAGGACATTGTCTTCTTTCACAAGCCTATGAATAACATTCTTTTTGTCAACACCGAATATTCGAGAGGTGGTATCGCAACCTGTCATGGCGTGGACGAATAATAACTGGGAACACATGTCATTTCCGATGATTATCTTTAGAATGTTTTTGTCATACACTTTACCATCATTTCTTGTCTTGCAGATCCAAAGAAAAGACTCTTACAATGTGGCATTACATAGTAAAAGAGTAAGATAAGGAGATCAGTGTCTTCTCCAATCAGTGTAGTTGTGTGTTGAACAGATGTATCCACTATAGCCTTAACTACGTCAGCATCCCCATGTACGTTGATTACTGTGCAGTCTTTGCTTCTGAGTGCATCACTTACCAACCATTTTAGTTTCTCCTTATTGATAACTCGTGGCAAGAACTCTTTCTTGCCAGAAAACTCTGTTTTCAGCGGTAAAGCTGAGAACAGGATAAGTATTCTGTCCTCTTCTCAGATGCGTGTTGTCTTTAATGGATGGCCCTTGCTCATGTCCATCAAAACAAACGGTGGTTCCTGCACCATACTGCAGCATTCATCGTTGACATAACTGTGATTCACCGATTATCCTGCAGGTTTAGATATTGACAATTATAGTTATCTGCGGCCATGTTGGACGCTGTCTTGAAAATGACCCTTTTCGGATGGTCAGATTTGGCATGAAAAATGGTATAAAAATCCGTTGAGAAACCTTTTGTTGCCATTTTTGAGGGTTCAGTCATATATTGACCCAACTGATAGCGAAACGATGAAAAATAGAGATGGTAGAATTATTACATTCATTAGGCCTATATGCACTCCACAAGATGAACAGTTATGGTAAAATCATTGCATTTATAAAAATGTTTGATATTATTAGCTTTAAACAATCCAAATATTATGCTTCTACATTCACCCACGGAGAAGCAAAATACCCTATCATGCAATAAATAAAGAGATTGGACCTCATCATCCTGTTCAATGGATATCTATTCAAATCCAGTCCTTCTTCGTCTATCCAATATACCCTCTCTCAATTTACTTCGCTTGCGATTACGACCATTGGTTCACGTTGCCCACGTGCAGCGATTTCTGTGGCCTGATGCATTTTTGCGGCATAATTGCATCCTGCTTGTGTGTTACAACATGGCTGCCTAACTTCCAAAACCCCAAAATTGACACAGAGTGTAAAAAATGCAATAATCATAATTATTTTTAACATTGTGGTAACCAATTGATGTAAATTAAGTGGAACTTGTTTAACTGAGTAATTTTTTATAAAATTGCGAATTTTGATGTTTGATGTGATGTCACATTTCTTATATCCCCTCCCTTCGTCACGCATCGACACAAGGCGCGTGACGTCATATATGGATGGACCCAAAGGGGTGCCAATTCCGTAGTTTGTCCCGGGCGCAAAATACCCTCGCTACGCCTCTGCATCAATGTAATCCTCACCGCTCAGCAACTGGAATCTGCTACACACCCAGTTGTTGAGGGTAGGAGTCTCTCGCTGGTGTCCTCGTCGTCGACCATCCACTTACGTGTAGAGTTGGGTCGCCAAGAGTCTCTTCACATCTCTTCTAGTCTCAAACATCTGACCAGCCACTCTTACGTTTGCTGGAAAAGTGGACTTATCTTTTCACCACGAATTATTAGAGACCCCAACATTACGAGTTTTCTGCTTGTTTGGCAACAGAAGGTGGAGATAAATTACACGGCAACAGGAGCCCTCTATTCGGTAAGTAACAGATCTTGATAAATTTCGATATCTATTTCATCATATTATTCTATGATTTGCAATTTTTCACTTGTACCTACATTGATAAAATACTAATGCGGTTAAAAGTATTTGTTCTGTCAAAGTCTACCTGCCAACTTCAATTTCAGTGTGAATCTAGTGGTTAGCCAGTTAGCTTCATTGGTAGGTCATAAGAGGTATGTGTCTCGTGCACCTCTGTGAAAGAGAGAAAAAAATTTTTTATATCGGAGTCCATAAATGATGACGCAGCCATTCAAGTGGTGGTGAAGATTTTGGCAAATAAAATTCCCGTTTAAAAATTACCAAGGTCGAGGCCGTATACAGCCACTTAAACCTATGTTGTTTAGGCATCGCGTGAAATTTAAATTTGCCTTTCTGATTCGATTCGTCTAGCAAGGTCGATTCCTACCACATTTTATATGTATTTCATAATGTACATATCCGAATGCCAACATGGTATGGTGTCTTCAAGTAGGGCCTATATCGGACATGACCAGTGACATTCCAATCCAACAATGGTCGTTGAATTCTCATGATGGGCATTGTTCGGTGAACTAAGTATGTTAGGCAATTATGTTGTCTTTAATTGATGAGTCAAAATCTTCTGTTTTCAGTTCAAGATGAATACAAAGGTTACAGTTGAAGCTGGAAACAAAATTGGCTTTACAAACGAAGGCAATTACGGACCAATCAGTTTTGCGTATACGGAAAGACATCGCACGTTTTTTGCCAAAGTAAACTTGACGAACGCTACTGGTACTCCGAACTACCCACTAACTGGAGACGTTGTGAAGTTCGATTACACATACCTGCCAGCGACTTTTTCTATTGCTGTTGAACTCGGCTCAAGTAAGTTCTTGGTGGAATAACGTTTCGTGAGTTCATTTGTTTGATGTCCGCATTTGGCTGATGCCAAGATGGCAATGAGAATTGACCCTTGCTAAACTTCTGGGCTAATGTATATAATATTATGGACTTTTTGAAGTGGACTTCGCACAATGTAAACTACAAACAATGCAACCGCCTTGGATTAGTCCATGTGTAATCTTGTCCCTTAAAATTCTTGCCATCGCATAAAATGCTATGAGGTGACGAGAAGAAGTAACTGGTGACAACATAAGTAAAAAGGGTGCCGACTTTTCCCAAAACGGAAGTTGTCACCTATGAAGATGTATGAAAGAAGTCCGGTCGTCAACGGTCAAATCACTAAGCATCATAGGTATACGTCAACATGTATGCGATAGAGTGATAGACAGACCTAGAAGAGCACATTATCTGCAGACAGCGGCAGAATCTTTGAGCGAACAGGCTTCGCACCAATTACTCATCCATCAAAGTAGAAGCTGAATGAGTAGAGTTATCACATGTCCCGAATTGGCCCGGACAGTCTCAGAATTAATAAAAATGTTCCGGTACGTTCCGGGACAGTGTAACGTCCCGAAATGGTGTTTCTATGATCAAACATGTAGAAGATGTCATTTTAATGTTCCAATTATTTATTTGACAGTTGAAGTAACATCTATTGCCGATGTTAGTCTCCTTGTCGTCCTTGAGCTTATTTTTCAGGGCACCCCTTTCAAAATGATAAAATGTGTAAGTGCTAATAAGTTTATGTCTAATCGTAAGCCTGATGATTATCATGAACTCCAAACTTCTTAAGTGCCACTTGAAGTATGCGCAAGGAAAAGTTAATTATCGAGCTCCGCGTCTAGTAATGGTTTCGGGCAAAAGGGCTGTCCGATTGAGGTAGGAATTCTTTAAGAGGCCAGACTTCAGTTCTGAGTGGAAGGTTCGAGGGATGATAAAAGAATCTGGGACAGATAGAGGTCACAGATTGACTGTTTTTTCTTGCATGAAGCTGTGCGTTCAGATCTCTCTGTCCCTAGAACTAACATCAAATTTGGCGATCTCTGTTGCTGATCCGCGTTGCTGAAATAACCTACCGCCTGAGGTGCGCATCGATTCAAATTTTTAGGTTACGACTAAAATAATACCTGTTTAATTAAGAAGACATATCCCTGATGAACTGATGTAGTGTAGTTACTGTCATATTAGGCCCCTATGGTTGATTTTGACTTTGAATTTGGCTGATTGACATTCGTTGTTGTAAAGCTCCCTTGTAGCGGCAACGCTACAAGGGCAAAAAGAACAAGAACAACAGCTTCATTATCATCATCGACATCGTCGTCGTCATCGTCATTATCATCATCATCATCAATATTATTATTATTATTATTATTATTATTATTATTATTATTAACCAACCGCATTTCTAGCGCCGAAGCAAAACCCACGCTATTCGTCTGGAACGTTCCGAACGGCCGCAATCCCCGTTCAACGCGTTCCATTTTGTGTGTGTGAATTATTATCAGTTAAACATGTATAATATACCATACGACTTCATTTTTAGTGTCAAGTACACTGACAACTACGGAGTGGTACACACCCTCGAAATCTGACGGTAAAGGTACATTTTGCTTTGTGATCTGGTTATATATATATATATATATATATACATATGTATATAATGTTTAGAGGATTGCTTGAAAATTGTCGAAATCCGGAGAGTCAAGCAGGTAGGCGGCTAAGGTGGATACTTTTGGGATTGAAATAGCGAGGGTGGGAGGGCGAAGAGTAGAAATCAGGATAGGATTTGGAAAAACACCAGTGTTCACTGTTTTCAGTTTTGAGTTAAAGACCTGTGCGGTGATTTTTCAGGCAGATGCATTTTGACACTGAAGTATACTCCTAACCTAGGCAGCCTATACTTCAGAACACCGAGCCAGAGAAGTTGAATGAAGAAAATACTGCAACATTCAAAGCCAGCACACATGTAGCCTGCATTTTTCTCTGATAACATATTTACATGTGTATAATAACGATCTTCGTTCAATTTAAAATTGAAAAACCGCATTATGCTTACGAATTGAACCCTACACTACATGTATGAACGAATTTTGACATGTTATTACAGGAGTTGAATCTAACTGTACGGCAGCAATGTAAGGCGCCGATCACGGTATAGGCCTGCATCTGAACTAATCTCAATTTCACAACACAATTTCACAATTATCATTGAAAATTGAGCAGATGAGCTTTTATGTCAATTAATCCACCAATCTGTATCCCTTGTTTCAGTTTTTCGTTTATTCTCTATGGTATTTTGTTGCAGCGAAATATGAAGCAGCAAAAACCACAGCAATTATTCTCGGAGTCTTGCTCGGATTGTCGCTAATAGTCATCTGATCATTATCCTGTTCACCAATTGGCAGAACCGATCAAAAAGTGAGGGTAACGTTATATAGGCCTAAATAGCTGTTTTGTAAAAAGATATTTCAAGATAGGTTTAAACTTGATTTTTTGTGTTAAATAAACTCAATTAGGCCTATGTTCGTGTGCATGAAATGAATGTGCTTCATGATAATTATTATTTTGAGGACATGTTTTCTTCATCAGACCAGAACACGAAAACTTCAATGACACTGCAGATAAATAAATGGAGTGACGTCGGGACGGTGTATCATTCGTTGGGAATCCACCTACGAAGAACTCAATCTTAATTGCAGATCAGTAGGCCTACGAGCGACAATCGTCAAATGCTTAATCCATAAGAATAGGAAACACTAACCCAAACAATAATTGTTTTAGTGGTTGTTTTAAGTGCTACTAATTATCGCACAAAGTTATTACAGTAATATTAACTTGATTTTGTAAATTGGGTGATTGACTATATTTTGCAACATTTCAACACTAGGTACATGTATATAGAGTTTTCTAACTAATAAAACGTCCTTCTTATTTATATCCCAATTCTTTGCAATTTCGTTACAATAAGACATCCAGTGATAACTGAACAATAATCATATTTAATAGTACCTAGCTTGAGTAAGGTCGTGATTTGAACAATAAATTATGAGAATAAAATTCCTATGATAATAGGCCTAATGTCATATCACAAGATAGGTCACTTCCGCAGTGGGCCTATATAGGCCTACATGTGGTAATATAAGTTCATGCTTCATCGCATTGCAAACCTGCCATACCTAAATTACATCGTAGTTGGGAAAGATTTTGTTGCATTTGTATTTGCTGTTTTACCTTTTCATGTCTTATAAATACCATCCCAGGTTATGCGCTGCTGGTTTCCAAAACACAATTACACACTGATCTCGCTTGACTTAAGAAAAACTCCGAGGAAGCTTACTGAAGACGTTACACTACTGTTCCTGCCTGCGAAGGTTTTATACTCCGACATTAATTTAACTAGAAGCTCGATTAATTGATGAAAAGAATGTGTAAATTGGGAGCTGGATTGATGTGAATGGAATCCTGTCTAAATGGAAGCTAGATATATGAAAAGAATGGTGCAATCCAGCTTCCAGCCAAACATAATTCTTTACATCAATCCAGCAACCATCAAAACCGCAACATTATCACTTATCGACCGGACCCCATGCAATCTTCGAACTGTCGGATAATCGGTACTTCGGATTATAGACACAGGACCGATTATTCTGCATGAATTATGCTAAAGTGGCTGAACTGCTGGTTCCTGTCTGTAGAAAGAGAATTCTTTAAACAGTCCAGCGCAATAATTGAAAACAATTAAAACCTTGTACTTACATCACGATATTTAAACAAGATATTAAGTCACTGCATGTAAGGTAAAATCGGATTTCAGCGCATTTTTATGCTTATGAAATTTGAAAAATAGCATAGGGCCTATTTTATTATTATTAACATTACTGCAGGCAATGTACTCAAGAAAAACGCAGAGCTTTTCCAAAACAACATAATTCATTTTATAAATCCAGCTTACACTTAAGCAAGTGATCCTTATCATGGATCCGGCTTTCATTTGGGTATATTTCTTTTCATCGACCCAGCTTATGCGTGCACGACCTTCATTTAATCGGTTTCAGTTCGATCGTTACGGCATTCGCTCATTCGCTTCTACTTATGCATCACATTTCATTGATCCAGCTTCCATTTAAGCAACATTCCTTTCATTAGTCTAGTTCTTCCTTACACAGTAGTCTTCTTTTCATCGATTCCGGATCCATTTGAGCTACTGTTGGACATATATTCACGTCAAATAATAAAACACGCTAAAATACGATTTTACCAAGTTGTAAATTATAGCCTAATAATAATTTTCATTAAATTTAAAACGGACAAACCGCACTAGGCCTATAATTATAAGCACAGTATGAACAATGATAACAAGTTATTACCGGAGTCAAATCTAACTGTTGACAACCATGCAAGACACTCAATACGTTATAATCTTGTGTAACCAACGCCACCGCCTAGCGAACGAAGGACTAGTCAACCTTACGGGGTCACGGGAATCGAACTCGGTTCCTCAGCTCTGCGCCGCAGTGTGTTATCCATTAGCCCCATCAATGGACCTGCTGGGAGGGGTCCAATGACTGTCTTACTTTTACGTGTGAGCACCGCTGTTCTGAAAAGAGGAATTACAGCTGAGCTTAGTCGTAACAGAGCGAGTAAAAATGCCATAAATTTACAGATCGTGACAAAGCCAATAAAGGGGAGGTGGTCGTATACAGCCCAGACTGAGCATAAGGCACCACACTAAGCCTACTTCAGTCACAGACCGCAGATGAATGGGACCTGTTGTGCCTTTGCTGTATAGGATCAAAGGAATTGTCTGAGCGAACTCACTCGAACCGTGCATGAATTATGCTTAAGAAGAGCATGCTAACCCACGAGAGACGTCAACATAGGTCGGTGTAGGCCGACAGATGAGCTTGTAGTCACACAGCTGGCAATCCTAATGTTCAATGTAGGCCTACGCACCGAACATTTGCCTTCTTGCTTGTCTTCAGTGGTCATATATGTTACAAGTAACTCTGTTAAGGGTTCGACCAGCTGTAAAGTGTACAGTTGCTAGAACACACCTCGTCTTCGCCTGTTGCTAGTCCTTCCATCTGGGCCCCTCTAGTTCCCTGATGTTGACACTGAAAGCCATCTCTTCCAGTCTATACATATGGCTCTTAATTAATTAATGCTTCTCGGCTTATTTAGAAGTGGGCTTCTGAACATTTGTATTGCACAAGCGTAAAAGAATACAAGTAGGCATGGAAATAAAGTATTCCACGTTGCCATCAACGCTATTCTCTCCTGTGTGTGTAGGTAAGATTCAAGGCATTATGAATGCATAGACCTATAACACGGTGAAATCATTTTTAAAGGACCTGAAACGCTTCACTAATAACACAGAACATGCGACAATGGACAGAGTCAGGCGCGTTATTAGATGACCTACATTTCGCGTGATTTGAATAGACCTCATCCACTGTTAAATTTCATAAATTTTAAATCATCATTGGTCTGTTGTTATTTAGGTTCTGTAGGCCTATATACTATTATTATTATTATTATCATCATCGTCGTCGTCATCATCATCATCATCATAATCATCATTATTATTATTATTATTATTATTATTATTATTATCATTATTATTATTATTATTATTATTATTATTATTATTCAATTATGCAAATAAACTGTAGGCCCAATTGTTGATATTAAAAGACATAAAAGTAGTCAACTCACCTGCTCATAGGCCTACCTGCTGTATGATTAAGTGTACTGGCTGTACCGACCAAACATGGAAGAATTATTATAGTATTTTGACACTTGGACAAAATATAGTTTTATTACATTTGCTTAGTCTAATATAAAAGCGACAAAGTTAGCAGACGGTTCTCCCATCTGGCGAATAGGAATGTACAATGGCTTCGTTGCGTAACTTTTATTATGGTGCTGGCAATGATTCCCTAAATGGAGGCTGGACTAATGAAGGTGACTCTTCCAAAATAGAAGAAGGGCCTACATAAATAAAGCTAAAGCTTGTTAAAATAGATCATCGCCTAAGGAATAGAATTCATGCTTAGAGGCCGTTCACATATTATGTAACACTTAAGGGGTAGGTGGGTGGGTTCCGATTTTGTTAGCGTTATATTGTGTAGGGTAAGGGTGGATTGAAGTTTTCGTTATATAACATTTTTCAGCTTATGCTATTTTGCCTGTTTGCCTACCAATTGGAAATTCCATGTACCACGGACATTCATTGTTTAATCGAAGTTCAAAATACGTTGTGAGCCAAAACTATCACCATATATCTGCCACCTGATCAATTGATTTTACGTTCTTACTTATTATTTGTGAATCCACTTTTAACAATTTCCTGTGCACAGCTTTAGACGCTCTCAAATTCAATTCTATGTGTTTTTTATTGATTCTGGTTTAAATTAAAATTAATTTACTTGAAATTATTATTTTGGTAGGTATTATCAGGATGTTTGATTTCGTTTTCTATAGTATGTGTAAGTAGTTTATGTTTGCTTAAATACCCAATTGCAGTTGTAGTATACACCATACGCTATTAAATATGTAGAGTTGTACCGTAAACATATCGATAAATACCTGATAGGCCTAGTGCAATATAAAACCAATACACTATGCGTGATAATGTAATGCTCATTTCTAGTGCAAAATAGAAAAGAATAGAATAGAAAAGTCCGATTATTAAGATGCAGAGGAGCTCCATACATCTGGTGTAATCATCATTGGCATGAGAGAGTACACAATTTTAAGATGGCTGTGGTTGCATAGCTGATTGGATGCATGATAATTTTTTACTGCAGTTCTTGAAATGGATAAAGGCAATTATCAGCTGAATCACTACTATTAAAGTGCTAACTAACATTATATTGTTATAAAAGTTTCATATTGTACAATACAGTTATGTAGATCGTATGTCTTTTAATGTGCTCATAGACTGGGGTGGGGTAGGGGGTAGGTACATGTAGTATATCTGTTATTTAACAGAGGAGTGGGGTTCATAGCTGCTGCTGTATAACGTTACTTGGGTTAGGAGGTGGGCCAAAAATTGAGATTTTTGCGTTATCTAATATGTGAATTGCCCCTTAAATAGAAGTCCGATTGATTAAAATAATTTATGCTGAAATAGAAGTTGGATCAGAAGCATTACTATCATCAATACAATTTCTAGGACTCGAGATTATTTTTGTTGTTCAAAATTATCGTGCATATATAAACGCTGAATTGATGAAAAGAATTATGCAGAACTGAAGGTTGAATATATGAAAATATTTTGCTTAAATGGAGACCGGGTTGATGAGAGGATGTTGGTTCCATGATAATTCGTCTGAAATTTATATGGTTTATCAAGAAATATGCGAAGTCAATCGTTGTGCTTTGATAAGTTTACCCCTACAAAATTATATAGGCCCTAATTTCAAGTTAAAGTTATTCGACATTATTTTAAACATGCACCATTGTCAATAGCGCAAAGTAGCTGGTATTTCTGATGTAGTTTTACTATCTCTTAGTTGTTTCCAACTCAAAACTCGGCATAGTATTTTGCATAATACAAAGTCTTCAGACATCAGCAAAGATAGCTTTGTTAGAGATTCCACATTGGTTCCCTTTGTTTCTCGACATATGGATATAGCCATCCTTTCCCCATTGAGTTCCCCAGCTGCAAACAAAATATTTACAAAGAAACGTGGAATGACTTCACATGAAATTGACTTAAATAGTTATTTTATCAGTTTGAGAATTGGATACCACTGTAGATGTCGATGAAACTCATACAAGGATTTGGACATGAAGTAAGATTGAATGGATGTTGACTATGAGCAGCGGAGTGAATGCGGAGTTGCATAGACATAATTAAAGCAGTGAAATTACTGTTAGGAATTGTAACACCCACGTCACGAACAAAAGTCGAAGGGTAAGCAATGGAAACTGATTAGAAGCTATATCATAGTTGAGTTCAAGGAGATGATGGCGGATGCGAACCCACATCAACTAAGTATTCGTTGAATTGAGAGGTCTGTGATTCGAGGACATCCAGTAAGAGATTTCTGAAGAGAGAGACTCAATGAATCGAGAAAGAATAAAGTTGATGGACATCTTGAACATTATGGTACCTCGTGCTAGAACCATTAGCGTCGTAACGGGTGGGGACAAGGGACAGCTACCCCCATCTCGGCTCAGGCTGGGTTTTGGAATTCGTGCAAATCCGAGGAGTTTTTATCTGGGGGGCAGTGGCGTAGCGAGGCAAACTGCCGCCTGGGGCGAAGGTACAAAATACCGCCCCTGTCTTATATTTCCATCACTTTATTCTTGTGCATATCCCTGGATATGCACAAAAGGAAGATACGCATACGACGCCTGTTTTGAGTGTTTTCATTAGATACATTATGATTATTCTATTCAGTATTCAATTCATTATAGGCTATATACAGTTAGTAACAGCATCAGCAATAGCATGCACATTGCGCTGTCAGAACTAAAAGTGTTTGACTAATTAAAAATGCGCTGTTATTTGATATAGATATAAGAAAATAGAAGATGATAGCATTAATTAAGAAAGAAATCATCTATAGAGCAAAGCCTCACAATAAAGTTACTAAGCGTCTTGCAGGCTAGATCTAAAATTATAAAGTTCACATAAAATTAAAACTTAACAGTAAAAATGTATTATTTATCCCACATATTGAAAGAAAGTCCTAAATAATATCAGTTAATCACGTTGGGAGCCATGGTAAGTCTGGCGGCTGGTGACAACTGACAAGTGGCAGAGATATTTTACCAGGGCATTTGTACGTAGAATATACTCGTAACTGGTTATTTATTATGCAGATTACGGATACGGTACGGCTTCATACTTTCATTCCCACTAAACTAAAATATTAAACAGCATGGATATAGGCTGTAGGCACAATTGGTACTGGGAAGTCCTTAATTCCTGGATATTTCCGCTACTGAACGCAGTCAGTACAATCTATTAAACGTACAAAAGTAAAAAAAAACACAAAATAATTGAATATTTTTTTAGTTTTATACGGACTTAATTAAAGTTAGTGTAAACATATTTGACCGGTAAGTTGAAATCTAATTTAGATTAAAAAATAAATATAAAAAAACAGTGGAGATTATCTTGTTGGTTGCAAGTTTGTATCATATTAATCGAAAGAGGACGCTACTTAATTTAATTCCGCCATTACTTTCGTAAATATCGAATGAAATCAATTTAGTAATAATAATAATGTCTAAACTCTCTTTTGCTCCATGTCTATTTCCGACACAGAAAGCTGCCCAGGGCGCCAAATTTTATGGGCGCCGAATTTTAGGGATTATACAGTTATGTCTTCAGGAATAAAATTTTATGATGATACAAAATAAAATTAATAAATTAGTTATTAAAAAGTAGTTTTAGGCTAATTCAAATTCCAACAACGATATTCAATTGAATTTCCCGCGCTTCGCCTATTAATTTTTCTTTGCCAGGATCGTCTATAAATCTGAGAACAAAACCATTTTTATGTTCCCCGTGCAGTGCTTTTTATGTGGCCCGTGCTTGACCCTATATCTTCTCACATCTTACTGTTTATATAGATGACTCCCAAGGGTGTTAAATTACCCGAGGACCGCCCTGATGTCTAAAGCACTAGGTACCATTCGATCATGTTAACGGCACTTTGGTATATCGTGCATGCTATTCTTAAGTCGAGTAAAAGCTAAAAAGCATTGTGCCAGGTTTAAGCAAGAGCTACAAGAATCTTGAAGAATACAAATTATGCAACCAATGCAAAAATTATTTTTTTACGAAAATGCCGCCTCTAGGATAAGTGCCGCCTGGGGCGGTTGGCCCCACTCGCCCCTAACGACAAGCCCCTCTCGCTACGCCACTGGGGTTTACTCTACGAGATTAGTAATCTCACATTTCACAATAAATGTTCTTTGAATAAAACATAACCAAACTTTGTCACAAAACGAGATGCTTTAAGTACTTTTATTTCGAAATTATATTTGAAAAATTTGAGGTGAACAAGAGCCCAAAATGTGCTTCATTTGGCATCAAATGCTTAAAATTGCATAAGACTTCTGAGGCTCCGCTCTATACCCTGATAAAAAAGCATAGGCTCACTACGCTCCCCGTGTGCTCTTATCGTTAGGCACTTTTTGCCCCCAACCTCCATGCTCTGTATACACCACTGTGTTTTTACTCTAAAACTTAACTTCATATTCATTTCAAAATCTGACTATGGCTTGCAGTTGAAGTCTAGAAATACATTCAATTTTTAATGTTTCGACCAAACGCTTTCTAGCGTCTAAATTCTGAGCTTCCTCGCGTATCATTTAGGCAAATTTGTCACAAATATTAGAGACGATTTAGGTACCTTTATATCGGAATAATGCACTCCATTTGGCATCAAATGCGCAAAAATTCGCAAGCTCCTGGGGCTTCGCCCCAGACGACGCTGGGGAGCTTACGACACTTCCCAGATCCCCTAGTCTTCAGAGAGTTTTTGCCCCCACTGGCTAGAACTGCTGTGGCTCAGTCTCTATCCTTTGCGGCAATCGGTCCCTGTCTCTGGAATGCACCTTCTCTATCTGTTTGCTCAGCAATTCTACTTGTATTTTCTATCGATATTCTCAAAACCTGCTTCCTCTTACGCACTGGTAGCGCTTCTGAACTGTTCACCTTGCCAGGCCAGAGGCGCTTTACAAATGCCTAAATACACAAATCTTCGCAATGAACACAGACGATGGAGAGGGATATCAGCAGTGAGCATGATATAGAGCGTACTCAGCATGAAACCTAGAATGAATGAAGAATCCAACATTTAACAGGAACATGAGGGGTGCGGAAGGTACACAGAGTGACCATTAACTTACTTGCTGAACTCATTACAATAATTGTGATGATGCCGACGATAATCGCGAAGATGATGATGATGATGATGACGAAATTGAAGGTAATTACAAAAATGACGATGATTATGACTTTGATGTAGATTCAAACTGGAGTATGCGCTTTTCATCATTCTTTGAATAATAAACAATGCAATTTATCTCCATTCACCTGTTCTTTACAATCCAGTATTCTTTTCCTGCCTCGTCTTCTCCATATCCGACAACCAAGACAGAGTGGTTGACCTTTGTATTGTTGCATTTCGGATCATCGTAAATGCCTAAATCAAAACAACCTTAGGGGCCGTTCACATATTATATAACGCATAAAATCCCAATTTGACCCACCTTTACCCCTAATAACGTTATATAACAGCAGCAGTGACCCTCACCCCTATATTATATAACAGATATGCTACCAACCCCCCTACCCCACCCCAGCCTATAAGCACATTAAAAGACATATGATCGTCATAATTGTATTGCACAATTTGACACTTTTATAACAATACGACGTTAGTTCGCACTTTAATAGTAGTGATTCAGCTGATAATTGCCTTTATCCAATTCAACAATTGCAGTAAAAATCGTCATACGCCCAATTACCAATGTAAAAAAAGCCATCTTAAAATTGTGTACTATCTCGTCCGGATGTACGGAGCTCCTCCGCATCTTAATAATCGTACTTTTAATGGCGCTAAATTCACTTGTATTAATTATGGTAACTAATTAGGTAGTCGACGATTGTCACCATGTATCTATTTTTAGGCACACTAATAGAACATGATAATACATGGTAGTGACGTAAATTCTATTTAAAAGCACCATTTTAGTTTCCCTCCTGTTTTGCACTAGAAATGAGCATTACGGTATCACACAGAATGGATTGGTTTAATATTGCACTATCCGTTATTTATCGATAACTTAGCGGTGCAACTCTACCTATTTAATAGCGTATGATGTATACAGAGTGCGTACTACAACTGCAATTGGGTATTTAAGCAAACATAACCTATTTACACATACTATAGAAAATGAAATCAAACATCATGATAATACCGACCAAAATGATTATTTCGAGTGAATTAATTTTAATTTAAACCAGAATCAAAGCACACAGAATTGAACTTTAGATCGTTTAAAGCTATGCACATGAAATTGTTAAGATTGTAAACAGCAAATTGTTAAAAGTGAATTTATAAAATAATAGCTAAGAACGTCAAATCAATTCGCTAGGTGGCGGCTAACGGTGCTAGTTTTGGTTAACAGCGTATTGTGAACTTCGATTAAACAATGAAGGTCCGTGGTACATGGAATTTCCAATTGGCAAGAAAACAGGCAAAATAAGAGTGTCTTTGTATTGTTGGACAACCCTCTTAGTCGACGCAGCGCTTGTGAATAGGCTGGTGCCCAACAATTGGCTTTCGAGTGGCGATTTTGGAGTTTTAAGATTACGATTGCCAATACGAAGGTTCGCAATTAGGTAAGAATGCGCATAGTCTTGCTAGAATAGTCAGTGTCGTTGGTTATCAGATAAATATTTATTGGAGGTAACTCAGGTAAGTTGGCTTATAAGTAAGACAAGTAAGTGGTTACGCAAGGGATGAACTACGATTTTTGGAATCTGCTTCACTAACCATTGTTGTATTGATGGAAAGATGTGAGACTGCTATCAACGGCCACCGATATTGGTCCAAATAGAGCAACGGCTTCCTTTAGTTTTGATTCAGATTGATCAACCCACTTAAAACCAAAACCCTTGCAAGTTGCTCCAATCGTCGAGGCGTTGTATCTGCACAATCCTTTCTGTGACAAGTCATTTTCACAAGGAACGTTTTGAAATATTTCTTACCTTTGCTTTTCAATATAATTATATTTGTAACGCTGAAATAAGTGCTTATAAGTTTGAAATTGATATTCGCAAGAAACATCACTAATTCGACGACTTTATCCAGTGCTTTTTTTTGGCGGAACGCGCCGGAACGGCGTTCCGGCATCTTTTTTCAATCAATAAAAATCAATAAAAAAATCAATACAAAATAAAAATAATAGTTGTTCCGAACAATTTGTAGTCAATGCTGCTTTAAAATAATTTTAAACTATAGGTTTTGTTTTTGTCTTATTATTTATGACTGTCTGGACTGTTATGTACTAAGCACTTTTAAATTCTAAGCCAGTGAACAAGCGAACTAGGACTCAGTATGTGCTTCCTCTGTGGTATTATGTAAAACGCGCCACTGTAAATATTACGCCATTAATATCGTTTCCTGTCATCGGTGTTGCAAATTAATAAATATTATTTTTATCTGAAAATAAAGTTTAAGAAAAATATTTTATAAAATAAATAAGCTATCTAAAAAGTTAACACAAATTTGAAAAAGATAAGCGTCACCAGCTTTTTTTCATCTGGCTTTCCGGTCAAGAAAAACATCAGACCAAGCACAGAAGAAACAGAAGAAATCGAAATTACAGCGTCGGATTTACCTCATGCAGACGAGCACATAGTGATGACTGGACCAGTTGCTTGAGATTATAGCAAAAAAAACTGATTTATGTTCAAAAAGTGAGTGGCTCTGCGTTCGATAAAAAAAGCTTGGCCGCATAACCTACCGAAAAGTGGGAACACTTAGCGTAAAAGCCAAAATGGGAATAAAAATAGGGCCCATCTATTGAATGGGCAAAAAATATAATGAAATATCATAGCCTATTAAACAATGGCGAAGATAGAAAACAACAGCTGACGTCGCTGTGAAAAAGAATATTTGATCACATTCATGAATCTGCTGAACATGAAACTACATTAAAGATGGTTGCGGAAGCTAAAAGGGAAACCCTTTAGAACATTAATTATTCTAAAGTATTTGACGCGTGAGAAAATTGTGACTGGAAACATTTGTACGAAAATTGGCATAAACTCTGAGATTATATATATACTAGGCCTATAACTTTACTATCTCAATTATTTACATTCTAAAATATGAAAGTGTAGGTTTATAGATTGTAATCAATATGCTCTATAAAATGTAATGTATTTGGTAGCTAATTTTGGTATCATTTTATTCGACAATTCAGATTCGTTCCGAAACCTTTTTTCCAGAAAATAAGCACTTCATGAATGAATTATATGTGTTAATTGATAGATGGAATGATGAATAGATCAGAGACAAACGCTTATCTAGATGCATAGTTTGGCGTCGTTCATCAATTGGTAGAAGACAAACATAAATTTTATTTGAATTAATTAAAGTAGTATGCAAGCAATTTCTTCCAGAGTTGTCCATTGGTCCAATTTTCTAATAAACTGTTGTGCTTCACTGTTTCTCGGCTGATCAAAAACGCCACGTACTCTTGCAGCGACATGACCCGACCCAACCCGACCCATTAAAAATGGACCCGACCCAACTCGACCCGACTTCTAAAGCCAAATATCTCACCCGCCCAGACCTGACCCGTTGCGTACACGACCCGACCCAATCCGACCGTCCTTTTTTGCTAATTTTACTAATATTATTTACCGTCAACATATAATGTCGTAAAACGTATGGTAACGGTAGCATGTCCCAGCTTTGCCTCCTCATCTAACTCACACCCTTGTAATAAATCTGCTGACCTTTGGTTTTTTCAGAAATTCATGAGCGATTATAATCATAATGTTCAAATTATAATGTGCCCGCAGTGCGTTTGCAAGCGGTTTAATAAAGTACATACTTACTTGCCTACTTACTTTATTATTTCATACGACATCTTGAGTCGACTTCAGTGTAAAAAGGAACAAATTCGGTGTTGCCCTATGTATTTACTCTAATTCCTTCGCCATATTCAACTTATTTGATTTTAACTGAGTATTATTATGAATAGCACTTAGTTGAAAGTTAAGCTCTGCCAAAAACTGATGGGTCGAAATTGGTCAGGGTTTGAAACCCTATCCGATCCGACCCGCCAAGATCTTGAACCAACCCGACCCGACCCAACTCGAGGGCCTACCCGACGCGTGAACAACTCTAATTTCTTCTTCTTCTCCTTCTTCGTCTATAATCTACTTCTTCTCCCTCTCCTTCTGCTTCTCCTCCTCCTCCTCCTCCTTCTTCTTCTTCTTCTTCTTCTTCTTCTTCTTCTACTTCCTTTTGTCTGTGAACCTGGATGGATGAAGACGAGGAGACAGCGTCAATATATGAATCGGAGGATATTGGTGTGAAATGTCTTATGAAGGACGGGAAAGACTGTATAGCTTACTTTTGCTTCATACGGATAAGAATTGTCTGTGTCAACGCCTTTATTCTGAGCAATGTAGAATAACGCTCTATACAAAATACCACTGACGCAACCAGCATTTTCTGTGGAACAGTCCAGAAGTTGTTGTTCGCTGAGCGACACCAGTTCCCCTGTTTTACGACAGTGCTGTCCTTCCAAAGTACCAATCTGAGAGGACATTGCAAAACAAGACAATTAAAATATTATGTCCAGCAGTTGAAAGTCATATTCACACTTGGCACTAAATCAGAATAAAAATTGGTCAAATCAGCCTATTAAGTATCAGGCATAGATGGAAACCACTATGTCGTGGAACCGCATTACTATGCCACTGCATGGACATTGTGATCATTATGTTGTTCATGTAAGCTGCCAAGAACTATTTTCGATTCTATAGGAATATCACACGCGTCCTGACGGCTATACAATCATGTATACGGTCCATACATGATATATGGGTGACACTGGCAATCAGAAAAACTTACATCAATAGCAGTATTAATTTGACTCTTCAAATCATTTACATATTTTTACATTTCAATTTTATTGTTCCGCAAATGAGTATACACTTAATCGTATGCGCCGAACAGTGCAATAATTCATTCCAACTAACTGACTTATTGATTAAAATAATGATTAATTACTGAAATTTAAGTTGAATTACAGAAAAAAAATTCTTGTCTAAATAGAAGTTTTTGTTATTAAAATAATTCTTGCTGAAATAGAATTTGGATTAGCAGGCATCATTATCATCAATGCAACTTATATTTTAATCGATATGAAGCGAATAATAAAATTTTGTCCGAGAACAATAATTTGTCGTGAACCAGTTGAAGATAGAGGTTCTGGACAGCAAGAAGTCTTGATTAGTGGATAGTCATAAAAGAACAGAAAAGCGAATTGCATGGATGGACGTACGGATGGATGGATATTGGGTTGGATGAATGGGTTTGTTGGTAGGTGGAAAAATGGATGGGTGAACACGAATTTACTGACTTTCAGTATGTATGCTGTGACACTACACAAAGATTATATTCTGAATAATATTTTAGCTACTTACAGCACCGAAGGCCCAGCAGGCTGCACATTTTCTACCGGAAGTGTCCTATTGACAAACGTAGAATTAATTATGAGATACATGTAGATGTCATGATTAGAGATGATCATGGAACTCAATGTTAAAACTGAACCATTCAATTATGGAAAATTTTTGAATGAATTGACATAGGTTTATAGGTATGTCTTCATAGACCTGTATGGAATCCATGCTCTATCTTTGTCTGCTTATATGCATAGCGTATAATGTAGATAGGCCTACAGTATGTAGCCTATAAAGTATTCATGTATGTGCTAATGTCTTAATTAAATTAATGCATTAATGAATTTTAGATAGTTAGATTCAAATTCAAACACGTGTGTATGCATGTATGCAGGACGTTTTGGCGCAGATGTCTTATACAATAAATTATATAATGTAGGCGCCTAATATAAAGCATGATCGATGACAATAATTATGCTGTGCTGAGAACTAGAATGATTAAGAGAATCATGCTTAAATAGAGGTGGGATGGATATAAGAATTCAACTCGTAGTGGAACCCTTTCAGTCACAATCTTTCCATTAATCCCGCTTCCATTTAAACGGCATTATTTTTCATAAATTCAGCTTCAATTTAGGCATAAATATCTTCGTCAATCCAGCGTCAATTTAGGCATAAGTATTTTCATTAATCCAGCGTCCATTTAAGTATGATTATCTTCATGGAGCCAGCTTCCATTTAAGCATGAAACATGATATTTTTAGCTACTTCCTCTTCAACTACCGACGCTACCGAGGCATAACCTGATTTGCCATTTGGAATATTTTACGACACTAAAGTGGTAGTTTGCCATAAAGTATATTTTCATGATATATAATAGGCCTATACAATATTAT
Organism: Bimastos eiseni; assembly: GCA_959347315.1. NCBI lineage: Eukaryota > Metazoa > Annelida > Clitellata > Crassiclitellata > Lumbricidae > Bimastos > Bimastos eiseni. The sequence continues at coordinate 23,833,800 of OY365818.1, read as the reverse complement.
TGTATCAGAGATCTGCGCCAAAACGGAAATTTAGTTCACATTTATTCTTGCATTTGTGTAATGTAATACTACAAGGTGTGTTCAAAGTAACTGCCTTTAGCCTCAACAATAACTTCATGCCGCGTGCGCCATTGGTTATTGACTAATGGCGAACGCAGCATCAATGACCAGCTGTTCAAAATTCTCTCTGGCATTAACTTTGTTATTTAAAGACGTCATTATGACGTGCATTTTTAATGAGAACATTCATAAATTAAAGATTTTACATGAATCTGTCAGGACTAAAACGGTTTTGGAATTTAAGAAAATCTACAAATATTTACTATTTATATTCATATTATCATAGGGGTTCCTTTATTTCCGGACACAGTGCAGAATAAGATGTTTGAATTGAGATCAATAAATTATTGTCCAATATTTGGTGCAAGGTGTCTTGCAATCTGGATGCTATTCCAATGCATTAGTTTGAACGATGCGAGTCTGGTGTTTCTTCTTGCTTAGGTTAATATCGTCGCTCTCGTTATCATGTCACTTGGTTTATAAGCATTAATTCATATGGGTGCAACCGTGCATAAGTTCGGTTTACCCTCATATGGGCGCGCACGTAAGGGTAACACTCAAAAGTTCGACCGTCTCATAAGGGCAACACCCAAAGAGACGATGTTTGCCTACATGTAGACAAATAAGATTTCCTAAAAGTAAAAAGACAAAGGAGAAGATGAACTAATGAAAAAATCTTGCTTATGATGAAACGTATTGATTAAAATGATCGTGCATAATCAGAAGCGGGGTCGATGAGAAAATTATGTTTAATTAAAAACAGGATTGATGAAAAATGAAAAAAATTCGCTTAAATGAAAAATAACTATGTTGAAGTAGAAGTAGAAGCTGGATAGGTGAAAACTATTATTGTTAAATGCAAGCTGCATTGATGCACAGATTTCTGCATTAATATATTTTATTTATTACCGAAACTTGATACCACTCTTCTTCCAACATCTGCTACTCAGAAGTGCACAGAAACGCCTCGCCGGCGCAATTGCAGTTGTAATGCAGAGCTATTGTGTGCGAAGGACTTGCTCAAGGTCCCTACACAGTGACTGACGCATAGAACGATGATAAAGATAAAGTTTGCATTCTCTCTGATCTTCTGTCTAGGCAATTTGAAATAGTTATGTGCGAGGCAAAAACAATCCACGTTGATATGCCTTCCTCTAATGTAATACGTCTCGCATTTGTTTTTCTAACTGTATATCGTCGAAAATCATCAGGTTCTTCTTTTCCCGATTCAACTTTCTCGGGTCTGGTATGTCTTCTGATGATTCGAAGAACTTGCAATCCATATCGGATTTTTTATATAATTGTTTGTATAACGGTTTGTGTTTTACATTTAACGCAGAACATTCTTTTTTAAATACAATATTTAAAACGACTACGATGGAAGTGAAAGATTTATCGTGGAACGATTCGTTATCGAAAAGATTCAATAATTATCTGAAAGAATGTCGTTTAAAGGGTAGTCCGAGGGAGGTCAGAGTCCAGTTTCAAGAGAATAGAAGGTGCCGTGTAGCAGTATAGTTGTTTTATTGGGTGTCCTTTTTGTCGAGGATTTGAAGGTGGACGTCTGGATGAGAGCGTCTGAAAAGGTGAGACATAAGTTTCGAATGGTAGGCTAAGCCCTAGAGGTGATTGGTAGAGGAGCATGAACCAGGAGGTCATGCTGAGTGATAGGCAATTATGGTATAAGAGCCGAAAATGCAAATTCAGAAGACAGACGTGGTGTGGTTACATATCTTACAGTTTCCTTCAGATGCTTGTGTAAATAATTTGCGATATTTTGATAGGTAGGCCTAATACTACTACCAGTTGCCTTTATGACCCACGCAACAGAAGACTTTCGATTTAAAACACTTTCAACTGAACTAACAAAACGGACGATTGGATAATTACCTTATTGCTCAGAATCGATTGTAAAGAGCATACCTGATTTTTGACTGGGGTAACGCAACCTTTGTCTCTCCAGTCGACTTTATTTGGAACTGAGGCGCCGACTGTATATGGAACTGAGGCGCCGACTTTATTTCGAACTGAGGCGCCGACTGTATATGGAACTGAGGCGCCGACTTTTTTTCGAACTGGAGCGGCGTCTTGAGGCCGAGTCCTACGGCTATAGAAGGCATGCCGCTTATTGGATGGATTTCGAGGTTTGTAGCCAGTCATAGATCCTACAATTTCTGATGGTTCCTGTTAGCAAAACTATTGGCTAATGATGATGAGAAAATAAGACTTGATAGGCCTAATAGTAGAACATGTTGTAACATCAACAAAAAGAAATCGGAATAGCAAAATATATGGGATGATGATGATGATGATGATGATGATGATGATGATGATGATGATGATGATGATGATGATGATGATGATGATGATGATGATGATGATGATGATGATGATGATGATGATGATGATGATGATGATGATGATGATGATGATGATGATGATGATGATGATGATGATGATGATGATGATGATGATGATGATGATGATGATGATGATGATGATGATGATGATGATGATGATGATGATGATGATGATGATGATGATGATGATGATGATGATGATGATGATGATGATGATGATGATGATGATGATGATGATGATGATGATGATGATGATGATGATGATGATGATGATGATGATGATGATGATGATGATGATGATGATGATGATGATGATGATGATGATGATGATGATGATGATGATGATGATGATGATGATGATGATGATGATGATGATGATGATGATGATGATGATGATGATGATGATGATGATGATGATGATGATGATGATGATGATGATGATGATGATGATGATGATGATGATGATGATGATGATGATGATGATGATGATGATGATGATGATGATGATGATGATGATGATGATGATGATGATGATGATGATGATGATGATGATGATGATGATGATGATGATGATGATGATGATGATGATGATGATGATGATGATGATGATGATGATGATGATGATGATGATGATGATGATGATGATGATGATGATGATGATGATGATGATGATGATGATGATGATGATGATGATGATGATGATGATGATGATGATGATGATGATGATGATGATGATGATGATGATGATGATGATGATGATGATGATGATGATGATGATGATGATGATGATGATGATGATGATGATGATGATGATGATGATGATGATGATGATGATGATGATGATGATGATGATGATGATGATGATGATGATGATGATGATGATGATGATGATGATGATGATGATGATGATGATGATGATGATGATGATGATGATGATGATGATGATGATGATGATGATGATGATGATGATGATGATGATGATGATGATGATGATGATGATGATGATGATGATGATGATGATAGCAAAAATATTCCGCTATCTTATGTCGATCGTCAAGAAGCGCATCACCGATTTTCACGACGGATGGATAACGTTAAATAGACGTTTTTATATAATTCTTAAATAATATTCTAGTCCCATACAATTTCCTAAAATTGATGTCATAATCTATGATGTCGTACCATGTCAGAATATGGATTCATCCCCATTTCAAAACTCGACAGGTTTTTTTGGAACAGAAGGTTGTGAGCTTCAACTGCTGCCCTGTTCACTGCGAAGATTTTGAACCGACGTTGTTCCTCAGCTGCGTCTTTAAATTTTTTCCCTTTAAATGAGTATAAAACAAAAGATATTGAAAGCTGTTCCAGACCGTCGGCAAACTGTTAGGGTTCTGTGTTTATAATGTATCTAAAGTCAGACGGTTCGATTGCCCAAAGGTTCGGTAGTCCGAAGATTGCATGCTGTCTGGTCGATAGCTGCTAAGATCGCGGTATTAATGGTAGCTGAATTGATTAAAATAATTACGTTTAGCTAGAAGCTGGATTGCACCATTCATTTTCATTCATCCAGCTTCCATTTGGGCATGTTTCGTTTCATATGAAGTCCAGCCAGAGGCGTACGTACATGTAGTTACGGTATTTTGTGCTCGAGGAAAAACTACGGAATTAGCGCCCCGTCGGGGCAGTCCCTAAATGACGTCACGCGCCTAGTAGGCGGAGGTCACACATTGTAACGATGTGTGCCGAGAAGAGGGGGTACAAGAAATGTGACACCACGTCATCACATCAATCATCAAAATTCTCAATTTAAAAAAAACTACTCAATTAAACAAGTTTCACATAATAAACAGCAATTTTGTTTACCACGATTTAACAACAATGATTGTGATTATCAGAATCGTACCGAGCTATAATTGCGCCCTGTGCCTAGCATCAATCTGGTGCCCACATTTTGAAAATAGTACATTTTATGGAATAATAAGTTATTCCATCCCATTCCACATTTGCGCCAAGAACCACGGCCCCACTGGCCCCTCCCTCGGTACGGCCCTGATGATTATTACATTCTTAATTTTTTAATTGTTTACCTTACTCTCTGTGTCTATTATTTGGTGTTTTGGGAATCAATCAACAGCCATGTTGCAGCACACAAACAGGAATAAATTATGGCGCCCAAATGCATCAGACGACGGCAATTCGCTGCACGTCAGCAACGTGAACTAATGGTCGCAATCGCAAACGAAGTAAATTGAGAGAGTGAGAGTCACAGTCACCACGTATATATCACAACACATGCATCACAAAGGCATAATTATCATATCGCAAAAACTTATATCACATCACTTCACATTCTCATATTATTACTTCACAAGCATCACATAATTATCGTAATCACTTCAAATAATTATTCGTTACACATAACTATAGAATGCCTATCGCATCACTTGATTCACTTCACATAACATGTCTGTGCCGAACCACGGCACTACGGCCATGTATCTTAATAGAGGGCGCTTTCGTACATAATACAGCTATTTGGTAAGCAGCGGCTCTTGACGATGGGGCAATATCTTGGCGGCAAGACCCGCGAAAAGTTGGCGCCCAAAACGTCGATAAAAGGAGAGCCTTGGCGCGAATCTAAGAGAGATACGCGGGAGACAGTGGCCGAGGTAGGAGAACGCCGCGTGCAGTAGAGCTGATTCGCGGGAAACAGGCGAAGGAGAGAAATTCGACGTTTGCGGTCGATCGACAGTTGCGACGAGGTAGCCGCCGAGAGAAGTCTACGAAGCGAGGGCTCGTAGGCAAGCAGTCGAGCCGAGCGTGCGTCGGCAGTCGTTGCACTCAAGTTCAAGGGTCGATAGGTCGTACGTGAAAGGGTGTCGTACGAGGATTACAGGGAACTATTTCTTATTCATGTGTTTTCGATGTTTAATGTGGATTAACTCTGTTTACTTCTGTTGATGTTAATGTATCGCCGAATAGAGGTGAGATACCCAGATGATTTGTAATCGATGACAATCTTAAGATTGAACTGGTAATTAGGTTCCATTTGATTGTATTGCACTTGTAAGGTTTTGTTTGAAGACAGCGGTTAAACTACAATAAAAAAAGATAATTTCACTGACCGATTGTCGTTGTCTTTACTAGCTAAGAAATGGCGGGAAAGGATAGTGACAGTCAGTTAGAAGACATTGACACTGATATAGCGCGCCAGTCAAATGTTGAGCTTCCTTTACAGGAACCCACTTATAGATCAAGCGCTAGAAGGACGAACTAAGGTGGGAAATGAAATGGCGGAAATCGACCCAGGTGCCAGATTTGGCGCCACTGCGATCCCAACGGAAGTCGCGGACATATGTCACGGCCTGGTAGATTTAGAGATCCTGGATATCGCAGCTAATGAAGTGCCGCCGCGGCGAAGCAGCAGATTGCGCCAAGGAGCGATGATTGACTACAGTCACTTCGGCTCTATTAGACATTTTCGCGGGAATAAGTCTTCTCCTTCTAAGGCGGGAAGTCGTAGCCGCCAGTCTCTGTCGATGGAGCATTGTCAGCCAGAGTTCCTGAAGCCGACGCTTCCGCCTATGCATTTTCCCGCCATGGAACATAAAATGAAGAGGGCGCGCGCAGAACCGCGGGCACGCGAAAGAATCCAAAGTGCAGAGACGGAGCTTGGCGCCAAGGCGGAGATTAGGCGCGACGCGAGCGACGGCGCGCGGCGGACACGGTCGGAACATGTCTCTATTTGAACAATTTCACATCCCTTTAAACCAATCCAAGTCGCATTGCTTAGTTTCATACAATACAGGCCTACCCTCTGACCCTAGATCAAAAGCTGTTACCATATTTCAATTTGAAAGCATTCCACTCTCCTTTGAATTTCGCAGACGTCTTAAACTCCGGTTGTTCGTCATTCGAGTTGGATTTCCTCATACTGATTACTAGGGTATTGCTCAAAGCCATTAGACAAAGTACAAACTGTAGACATGAATGCATAGTGCTTGCTTTGCTCTGAAAGGAAAACAGATGCACAGCATTACGTTGTTAGATAACGTTTCACGTTTAATGGCTCGCCGGCAATGTATAACGACCAAAAGTTATTTTTATTTAGGCCTATTCAATATACTCGGTTAAATAGAAGCTGGATTTATGCAAAATGGTTGCTAAACAGTAGTTAGACTGATGAAATAAATTCATTCTGAATTCATGATACAATCACAGAAGAAAATAAAGGATGCTGAAGTTGGATCATTTAAATTAATCCTTGCTGAAATAAAAGCTGGACTGGTTAAAGTAATTCTTACTGAAATAGTAGATTGATTAATACACGCTATTATTATAAAATCCTCATTTTCTAGTTTTCCAAGCTAATAACCTTTTGTTCGGAAACTTTATTAGTGCTATTGTATTAGTTCAAAGCCCTTTGCATAAAAATAGTTTAGAAACGAGTAAGAAATGGTTTTGAAGCGTTAGAAACTTTCTTTCATGCTTGCTTCATTCAGTATCTCTTCTGTTCAATATATACTGACCATTCATTTTCGCACAACATAGAGTAGGCCAATGACAAAAGAATAAGCCGAGGTCACTCATAAACTTAGCCAGGCGGTGATTTGATAGTCATAGAACTATGGACAGTAAAAATGGCCCTCAATTTATTGATCCGAACAAAGAAACATTTTACTCCACTAAGAACGAGTATTCTGAATATTGGGGTCGCAGAAAGGAACCCAGAATATCCAGTAGATATCTTAAAGTGCGCTATATAAAGTCTTTCTTGATCGATCGATCGATCGATCGATTGGTTGATTGATTGATTAGGTATGTATGCTTGAGCCCATTGAGAAATAGTTTAATTAAGAATATCAATGGAAGCAGACCGTTCAGTGTGAGTAACGCCTTGTTTCATGTTTAGTTTGGACGTCGCATAATTGTAATCGCTTAGCTTGTCATTAATTAAACTTGTGATCATTCAAACCATGTTGAGACTACACTCCCCACCTACGAACTTCTGTAGCTTCGGTAGATAATCTCCAGTAAACTTGTCTTCTGCTTGCTAACGGCAGAGGACAAAGGACGTTTACAGAATAGAAATAGCAACGCCAACGCCTATAAAGGCTTACATTTACTTTATGTTACACGTGAAGAAATTAAGATGTTTAAATAACAATCGGCAGATGGCTACCGACACTTTGAATCTGAGTGTCATGGATTGTCCATATACTTATGGGGAGTTTCAGTTTTGTTTCTTTCGTTAACTAGCTCAACACTGACTATTCGAATCTGCTTCGAATAGTTCATATAGAATTGTTATTTTTCTGTACTAAATATAACACTGTTTACGTAACAAACGTTGACTTTAACATTTAATTCAGTTCATCATCATTTTAACTAGATTAACACATTAATAATGCTGGAGTAGTAGCCGTAGCCTAGAATAAAGGGCAAAAGAGCTGTAGCTCAACGCATTTAATTGCACAAAATTTTCATAAGAAAAAGTAACGTATTTATTTGTTATTAACAAGGAATGTAGGCCTACTAAAGAAAAACGCTGAACTGTCCCAAAGCAGTATAAAACTTTTCATCAATCAAGCTTTCCCTTAAGCGTAATCCTTTTCGTCATCTCAGCTTCTACTTAAGCATAATTCATATTGTCAATACAGCTTCCATTTCAATCAAATTCTTTTCATTCTGTAGAATACTCAGGCATGATTCCTTTCATCATCCAGCTTCAACTAAACAGAATTCTTTTCATCAATCCAGCTCCCATTTAAACGGACTATTTTCATCACATCCAGCTCCTTCTTAGGTATGAGTATTTTCATCAATTCAGCTTGTAATTGCACAGTGTTTTCCATCACATCCAACTTCTACTTAGGCGTGATCCCTAACATCAATACAGCTTCCATTTTAAGCAGAATTCTTTTCATCACATCAAGATTTTACTTGTGTATGAATCTTTGCATCACATCCAGCTCCTACTTACACGTGATTCTTTTCAAACAAGCATTCATCTACTCATTAATCTAGTTTTTTCTTGCTCCGTCTTATTTTCATCGATTCCGCCTCCATGTAAGCTACGATCAGACACCCATTCACGTCAAAAACATCAATTCGAAATGCATGCTAGGCTAAAGCACACGATATAGGCCTAGTCAACGAAATAATTAAATACGCTAACTGCAGGATATGAACTATGAAATATTGAAATACGCAAAACTACAGTTTTACCGAATAAAACACTAATCTGATAAAAAATTATGTTGAAAATCATAATTTGATAATAACTATCGCTCAAATAGTTCACCAAATCGTCGTATTCTTCGTTGGTTTCAGTTGATTCTCTGATTTCAGTAAACTCCTGCCGTCTGTGCGTTGAATGTCTGCTTGCAAAAGGTTGACCACCTTTTGCTGTCATAAGAGAATTAATAGCGTTCGTGAATTAATGGATTCAAAGATTATCTCTAGATATTTTGCCTCGGATGGCTACAGAAGGCTCCTGCTCGATAAAAACTATCGATTTCTCGATCGCATATCAGTGTAAGCAAGCTTGATATCTTGAATCCATCTTAATAGATGAGCTCTAACTTGAACTTTCGAACAAAACATTCATCTCTGGAGTACGGGGCCATCCATAAAGATGATAGCAGTAGGAGCAGCACGTTGCTGTGTACCGATAACAGAAAGTAAACCTAACCGCTCATTGAAGATATAATAATAATTTTTTTACCCCGTTTTTCCTTGTTGAAGACATAGGCTATTTATTGGTAATTTATCGTTTTAGCTTTCCAAATTGATTCATTTTATCGTTTTTGTCCCAAATTCATCCCCTTTATCGGTTTTGTCCCAAATTCATTCACTTTAAAGCATAAAGTTAACCATCAAAGTGAGACTAATGAAAGCATTGGTATGGCCGGTGGTTACAAATGACTGCGAAAGTTGGACCATCAAGAAAAGAGGTAAAGAAAGAATTGAAGCCTTTTAGATGAAATGCATAAGACAGATTCTAAGGGTATCGTGGACTCAAAAAGAAAAACAAACGAGTGGGTATTGGAGAAAGCAGACATGGAACGAGAGCTACTTAATCTGATAAAAAGGAGGAAATTAACATACTTTGGACATGTGATGAGAAAAGAGGGAAACTGTCTAGAAAAAGAAATCATGCAAGGAACTATACCGGAAGCAAGAAAACGAGGACCAAAAACACGATGGATAGACAATGTGGAAAAATGGACCGGTAGACCATTTGACAACTTACTAAAGAAGACGAGAGACACGAAGAGATGAAGTAGACTTGTCCATGAAGCGACCAACCCTCGGATCGAGGATGGTTAAGACAAGACAAGACATTCACTTTATCGTTTTTGTCCCAAATTCATTCACTTTATCGTTTTCGCCCCAAATTCATCCACTTTATCATTTTTGTCCCAAATTCATTCACTTTATCGTTTTTGTCCCAAATTCTTTCACTTTATCGTTTTCTCCCAAATTCATTCACTTTATCGTTTTCTCCCAAATTCTTTCACTTTATCGTTTTGTCCCAAATTCATTCACCCTATCGCTTTTGTCACAAATTCATTCACTTTATCGTTTTTGTCCCAAATTCATTCACTTTATCGCTTTTGTCCCAGAGGCGTAGCTAGGGTACTTTGCACCCGAGGACAAACTACGGAATTTGCGCCCCTTTTCTAAAATTTAACTACAAGCCGCGGATAGCATGGCCTATAATCTCATGTTGCAAAACTGCACTTCTGGCCAATTATTTTTTTATGGTTAATTTTAATAGGCCTCTTATAAATACATACAAATTAAGAGTAGGCCTACAATTTAAGCGTACTGCAGAAAGTGTAAATAGTTAAAATATTCATATTTACAATTCTTTATTTGTTTGCCATTTAGTTCGGATAAATTAGTTTGCATCAATATCAAAAAATATTAAGTTTTAATCCTCATTTTCCCGCCCCTTAAATTATAGCCTAACATTATAGATGTCATTTTTGTCATGAGCATTATGGGTCCTTAGTGAACATGGATCAGTGAGAACAGAGGGCGCCAAAATCATGTCTGACAACCTGTTTGTAACGAGGATATTTCGGGGGCGTCAAAATTAAACCTTACTAACTTGGTTCGGACAAATTAGTATCCATCAAAATAAAAAACGTAATAATTTTAATCCTCATTTTGGCGCCTTCTCAAACTGGCGCCCGGGGACTCATGTCCACATCCTCCCAGCTACACCTCTGGTTCGAACAGCATGCCTGAAGGGTATACATGTACTTCAAAGACATTGTGATTGGGCCAAGGACCAATATGCACAGGACTGGAAAGTTCCCATGTTCCTTCGTGTCAAAAGATTTTGGGCGATATTGAGGGGCCAGAAATTTTAGATCCTTTTAAAATAACAAGCTGATTCATCAATCTTTAGTCGTGAAGCCAAATTTACGAATGACTACCGGGAATGTCAGCAAAATACCAAAACAATGCCGTTAGGGATTTAAAACACCAGAATTTTTTAAGAGAAAATTGAAGAGTAACCATTCGTTTTGTCTTTGTGATTGGCCCAAGCTATTCCTGCAGAAGTCATATCACACCTGCTCTTCATTCTCTACGCTGCTTCCCATCTCGAGCGTATCCGCTTCAAGCTGGCACTCCTCGTGAACAGAGCACGTACTGATCATCCGCCTTCCTATAGTCGTCTTCCATGGTTACACCTTGCAACCATGTTAAAGGTCACGCCTCTATTCGATCAACATCTGCTGGTAAGTACATGCATGTTGTTCCTGGTAACCTACACGTATTCTCATCGGCAGGCGGTACACGCCTTGTCATCGGCAGGCGGTCATCTACCATATCCGGTCTCTTCTCTTCATCTGAAACCTCTAGTTTCTTATGTTCACGTCTCTCTCAGCAGGAAACCGTCTTTCGATCTAAAGTGAAACCTGCCGCTTCCAGTCAACCCATGGCTTATGGATCTTAATGGTTGCGGGCTTTCATGCGCACTTTTGAACATTGTAAGGAGCATATTACCACATCATAGTTGTAAACAGTTATATAAGTCAAACAATGTTTAACAACATAGGCTAATCAGATAATTTCAGAAAATGTATGTATATAAGTATACGCTCCGAATCGATACGAAACCTGACCGTTGAGACGCTAATAATGAGACGGACATGCTTGGCTGTTAAAGAGGTGGTGATTAAGATTTTCAATCCACTTAAATACTAAACGTATTCCAAATTGAAATAATTTCAAAACTGAACGTATTTCAAATTGAAATAGTTTCAAAACTGTTTGAATGTTGCATTGTCATCATACATTAAAAACCGATTTTGTTCAGATTCATTTTGATAACGTTACCAGGCTGTCATTACCCTTATCTCTTTCTCTTCCATCAGAATATCCACGATGAATGTTGGCACTGAGTGTATGGTGCTGTCTCACACACTGAACACTTAATATCTATCTACTGACTTATTCATGGGCAATATCGTTTATTTCTTTCACGTGCAGGTATCTTAGTTGTTCTGTCTCTTAAATTTCTCACATCTAATGGTTTATTGTAGTGTAATGGGTGTCAGATTAATCAAAAACTTTTGCATGAAATCATCCTCCTGTACTCATGGAAAATAACCCAAAAGGCACATTTCAAATAGTTCAAGAAACGTATCTTTTTCAGGAGCATCAGCGTAATGTTGGAAACAATGTTCCACGAATTCCCTTTCAATTTCAAACGTTTCATCACACATTCCACAACCATACGATCTCAAAATGACATAGTTAAAATTAACACGTCTCGATCGATCTTCAGATACTTGTGTTTCATACAAAACTGGCTTAATGTCTGACACAGATAAGAAATCTCCCACGACCGTAGATTCTTTTGGCGACAATTCTATCCCATCAAGACAGTTGTCGTATTCTGTCAATAAGAGCAAAGTATTTCTGCTTTGGTGCAGAGATTCTTTTGTGGAATCAATAGTTTCACATGATACAAATTTATTTACATTTTTCTACTGCACATTTTAAGGTGCTTTTTGAGGTAATTATTGCATTCAAATGCCTTGCAACATGCAACACACTGAAATGGATTCTCGCCAGCGTGGGTTCTTGAATGAGAATCCAGATGCCCTTTCTGTGAAAATGATCTATGGCATAAGTTGCACATGTATGGTTTTTCTCCAGTGTGGATTTTTTCATGTCGGTCGAGATTACTTCTCTTTGCGAACAATTTATTGCACAAATTGCATTCGTATGGTTTTTCTCCAGTGTGAGTTTTTCCATGTTGGTCCAGATTACATTTCCTTGTAAACAATTTCTGACAAAACTTGCATTCATATTGATTTTCTGTAGGGTGAATCCTTATATGCTTGTTTAGGTCCCTCTTCCGTGAGAATGATTCATTACATAAATTGCATTTTTTTGGTTTTTCTCCAGCGTGGAATCTGTCATGTCGGTCTAGATATCTCTTTTTTGTATAAGATTTATGACACAAATTGCATTCATATCGTTTTTCTTCAGGGTGAGCCCTAACAACCTTGTAAAGGTCACTCTTCCGTGAAAACGATTTACAGCATAAATTGCATTCGTATGGTCTTTCTCCAGGGTGGGTTCTTCCATGTTGGTAGAGATAACTTCTCTTTGTGAACAATTTATGACACAAATTGCATTCATGTGGCTTTTGTCCAGTGTGGGTCTTTTCATGCATATCCAAGTCACTCTTCCGTGGAAACGGTTCATAACATAAATTGAATTCGTGTTGTTTTTCTCCAGTGTTGGAACGTCCATGTAGGTCCAGATAACTTTTCTGTGAATATGATTTATGACATAAAGTGCATTTGTACGGTTTTTCTCCAATGTTGGTTATTCCATGTCGGCCGAGATAACCTTTCCGTGAGAGCAATTCATGACATGAATTGCATTTGTATGTGTTATCTCCATTATTGGTACTTCCATGCCTGTCTAATTCACTGTTCTGTGAAAATGAATAATAGCATAAATTGTACGTGTATGGATTATGTGAATTGCTTTGTGGTAGTCATGGTCATGCATATGTTCAAATGTTTTGTGGTATAAATTCTGATTGTAAGAGTTTTCCCCAGGGTCCATTCCTGTTCGATGTTTCAGTTGATCAATGCATCCAAATGCATAGTCACATAAATCAAATATGGATTTGTTTTACATGATATGATTGCCCAAAAGTAGGCCTACATGTATCTTGCGACCATAACTCTGTAAATGCATTCTGTCAAAGTTGCAATACGATGGTTTTTTCTGTTTTCAGTTCTTGCTTGTTCTTTCGGATGACAGTTTTCTAAACATATTATTTTTATAATTATTATTCATACACGAGCAGCTGATACACTTATTCTATGCAATCGGTTGGTATAAAATTCACATTAATTGTATATCGATGTTATGGTGCGTTGCATAAATAATTTTCTTCATAATCTAATATCAGATCTTCTAGCCTATGGTTGGTAGAGTTAATATTGCTGACATTTAATTCAGTTTCAAACATTTAATCACACATCCCACAAGTAGAATATATCAAAACGAAATAGATCAAATTAACACAAGCACTCGATCGATCTTCAGAAGCATTTTCATTTTCAGGTGTTGCTTCAGCTGGAGAATGACTCCTTGTCAAATAAACCCATTTTACACAATGATGTTCATTTATCAAAAACTGCCCAACGCTGCACACACTCCTTCAGTGAAGCAAACAAGAAGTATGGAATTGCAGACTAAGTACGAACATGTATGCAATTTTTTAACAAACAGATAAATATTAATACATTCAAATTAAACCAAGATCATACAACCATAGACAGAGAAGATTTGAATCAAAGTTAATATCATATTTCTCAATACAGAATACGCAAATATATAACCGTAACCATCGTTTATTTTTAGTAATCCTATCAGACAAATAGTGAAACAACTGACATCTGGTGTCACACCAGTGGTCAATATACATAGTCCTAGAATGACCTGGAAAATAAGGAATACATAATACCCTTAGGGAACATTGGTCCTGCTAGCAGGGTCACCTTTACAAATTTCAAAAGTATAGCATTTGGTTGAGGTAACATTATTACAGAAGTCAATATTATTTATCTTTAGAAGTAAATTTCCTAAGTAAACACTGTGGTAATTCAATCACGCTGTACAAGTCAAAACAGTCAAAATAAGGATTTTGACAAGAATAGGATTCAGACATTTATCAATTATTTAGATTGAATCAGGAGATGATATCTTAATTTAATTTTAAATAAGCACATGAAGGGTAGGCCTATAAGACGAAGATCATTAGTTAAATAATTCCATATTTTAGGACTAAGTAAGTAAGAATAATATTATTTATTAGACGACCAGCAAACGCACAGTAGGTTACAAAAGGAATAAATATAAGCATCGATTTTAAACAAGGTCATAATTATAACATTCACATAATGAAAGTAGGCCTACCGTTGGCAAATATATCAACTCTAGCCATTAATAGTACGCAAACATACCAAATGGGTCAGCAATAGGACTAACAAATCAGCCATTAAAATTTTAGTCTCAATAACAAACGCACAATAGCTTACAATTTAATGCAAAATCATATAACATTCGCAATTTTCGCATGATAAAAGATCTCTTTTCAAAGGCATAACCTCTAATCAGGATGAGGCCATGTGGCTTGGGTCGCATGTTGTAATGGGTATATTAAACTAGTTTATTTTATTGAGAATTTACTAGTAATAGTTCTTCAATGGTCATAATTATGGAATAGGTCTATAGATACAACTAAATACAACGTTTTGCTTGCTTTGCCAGTAAATTAAACAGAAAGAAACAACTCACAGTATTTGTGTAACGATGTTAGCAGTCGCGTCCACGATGTAGTTCTTAAAAGTTAAAAATGGCGTATTAGTACGTCATCATATTGAGATAACGACTATTAAGCAAAAGTCGGATTATCACTCTTACGATTGATTATAATTATATCTTCTATTATCGTTCTGGAATCGAATGAGAATTAAGGCTAGGCTTATTGGATCCGGGCCAGCTTTTGAATGACATTAGTATTCTTATCCCATTAATTATCGTAGTTTTATTTTTAGTAATTAATCTTACTTTGTATGATATTAGAAGAGCTTGTCATTATCGCCTCAACTGTCATATAGTTTAGGAAATTTCATGATTATTGGTTTTGTTCCGAGGTTGTCATGACTTGTGGCCCTTGTGTCTATGGCAAACTTGTGCGAAAGTTTCTGCACATTATAGAATGATGATCAATATCTTTGAGTCAGTGTTTTCTACCTTTCTGATTAAGATTCGTAGACGTTTGGACGGCAACACGTTTTTGTTCGTTCATGGCGTTTGACCCTAGCCATTGACATTCGCCATTGGATTGATCACAACTGGAGTACCATAATTCGTCACGGCATCACCACGGCTGCATCTCTTGCGAATGAGCGTGTCACGTTAAAGATGGCTGGTCTTAGACCGACATTAGGG
>OY365818.1:23800267-23815267 GCA_959347315.1 Bimastos eiseni | reverse complement strand
TTCTCAACAATCAAACTTCTTTGTTTGTTTATTACCGAAATATTATAGCGCCCTTCTTCCAACATCTTTTTACTCGTAGGCGCAATTGCAGTTGTACTGCAGAGCAATGGTGAGCGAAGGACTTGCTCAAGGTCCCTACACAGTGACTGTGGACGAGGCTCGAACCCGCGCGCTCAGCACACACTGAACATTAGGGGCTGACCACTCTAACCGATCGGCCACTGTCCCGCCACACCTTGTGAAACTTCTTCATGTTTCACAAGGAACTGTTTTCCTCAATAGGCCTATACAATTCTAATTTAATTTTTTTAAATGTTGATTAAATAGGAATCAATCCATATTCTACTTCAGCATAATCAGGTAGTTTAATGCTTTAGCTAGAGTATGGATCTTGGTCTTGGTCTCGGACCCTCGGTCTTGGTCTTTGTCTCGGACCGCCCGGTCTAGGTCTTGGTTTTGGTCTCGGACCACCCGGTCTTGGTCTTAATTGGTGTCGAACCTCTCGGTCCTGGTCTCGATCTTAATTGGTCTCGAGCGTTTGGTCTCGTGCCCAACACTGGTTTTGGAGTCCATAAAATGCACATTAATTAGGCCTATTATGGTTTTGATTACGACTTTTTGGGGCTGAAACTTATTACCTAATGTTGCATGATAGAGATGAGTAAAAATTGTATGAGCATCTGTGAAGAAGTTAGGTCTTTTGTTAGGCCTAGCTAGCCTACTGCTTGACTTTGTCACTGTAGAAATCTCGATTGTAACAATCATGGCAGACGATTTTCATAGCAAGTAAGTAAGTAAATATATTATTTATTCGACCAACAGTACTGCTTAATATGTTAATTGTACTTAGATTTACAAAACATTTAGTAGCATAGAGCATTCTCGTCAATAACCACGGTGTACCGTACAAGAGATCTCACCGACACCATGTCAATAACGTTTTCCTCGCTATGTTGTGCCCTCTGGCGATAATTCGATCTTATGTGATGAACCTATAATGCGTTTGAAAGAACATCTGGCTGATCAGCCACAACTAGATTTATCTAGGCAGCAACTAGTTGCTATTTTGCAATAACTGACAGATGCGAGAGTACTCTGGGGTTAGTAGTTTAATCAAAGACGGTAGAGTCGTAGACTAAGATGTGACACTTCCTATCTCCGCTGTGTATCTGAATGTTCACGTCACCTACCTTGGGATCGATTGTCGTTGCTAAGATACCACTTAAGATACCACTGAACCATTCGCTAAGTGGCGCTGCTGACGTGGTGTCAGCCACGCCACGCAGCGATTGGCTCAGTGTTTCGTGTGCTTCGACCACCACACAAACAAATACACAGCGAGATAGGAAGTGTCATATCTTAGTCTACGACTCTACCATCTTTGGTTTAATTACGTTTTAGCTGTGCTCCCAATTGCGCCGGTGAATAAGCTGGTCTCACTGACGTGGCCTTTATGGGCGCTGAGGATATTTTCGAAGATTTACATTACATTACATTACATTACATTACATTACCCCTTCGTTGCTCGAAGACCTTATTTCCTTGGGAGCGTCAGGCACCTGAAGTGCTGGCGCTGTACTCTGTAGTCTCTGTGGGCTACGACGTATGAAGTGTTTATTAAATTTTTTGGCCAAATTTTGGACTTTTCCTGGCAGAAGTTATTGCTCGAGCAGCTATTGATCTAGGCCTGTGAAAAATCAGAAATGCTATCTCCCAAGATCGAATCGCATAAAGGAAAGATAATATGGAAAATTAATTAACGATCATTAAGTATAGCGCTAAACAATTGTTCTCTCTTTCGAAGGCTATGTTGATGACGCCATTTTTCACCGTAAATCAAGTAGGTCAGAGTTGCTAATGATGTTTTCGGTTATATGACATTCTCAGATACAGTCAGCAGTCCGCAATCTTATCACCAATCGACCGAGCAATATGAAATTTTCGGACGATCGAACCTTCGGACTACATAGATATAGAACCGTCGATTTACCCTAATACGGAGATAAACCAATTTGTTTCTTAGAAAGAAAGCGAAACGAAACGCAACATCAAGCTACCTAATTTTGATGGGATTCATGCCTTCGGCGCTGGTTTGTTCACTTAAGTTCGACTTGACTTCATTACATACATCAACAAGGTCTCACGTTTGGTCTTAGTGGCCCGTAGCTATTATTAAAAAGTCATTGCTGGTCCCTGCGTCAAAACATTTACTAACCACTGCTATAGCCTGCACTGGATGCATAATTGATCTCATTGAATGCTTTTGGGAGCTCGGTATAACAGTCATTTATTCACAGAACCTCTGTTGTTCTTCTCGAAACGTGATTCTTTTATAACAACTTATTAGGTTACACTTTCGTGCATTGCTTTGAAAATTGTCTTCTTGTTCTTGCTTTACAGATTTTTCACCAGAATATGTATTACCAGGTAAATGAGTTCAAATCTGACTTTTATTATTAATTTATTAATAGTATTCGTAACAAATTTGGATTTTTAGCTTAGCATATTAGATTTTTGCACTTGCATTGGAAAAACTAGACTGATTTTGGTTTTGAATTTTGTTTTGGGTGCTCACACGCGAAAAACCAGACAGAAATGAAATTGACTCATAAATAGTCATTGGAGGTGGAGGAGGTTTGTAGGAGATGGTTGTTGCTAAGACAATCGTTAAACTGTTTTGTGATGGTCTTATAGAGTGGCCATTTTGGAAATGACTATTTGCATTGGGTGATCCAGCGGATGTTGTTTCGTATAGTAAACGCTGTTGTGTATTTCATTGCGAGAATTTCAGTGTAGCGCCTCTTCAAGGTGACTGCTCAGAGGCGCATTTGTTGGTGATGTAGACATGAAAGCCTATACAATGGTGTATAACAGTATGGAGCCTGTTAGTACTTGAATAAGTGACCATCTATGAAATATTAGGCCAACTTGGTCTATACCATGTTTTGAGTGTTCTAGAAGACATTGAAATGAAAACTTGAGATTCATGCCTGTCTTTGTGAGGAGTTGAACTTGTTATCTCTGAGTTATCAATCTTGAATTCAGTCAGTATCAAGAGAATGGAGAGAGAAAGAGACACACATACATACGTACATACATACATACATACAGACAGACAGAGACACAGAGAGAGAGAACTAGGAATTGTGTAAGAGCAATGACATGAAGGATAGATTTGAGCTTTAATTAAAGCTACTAGACATGATTGAAATATGCCAGTTGTGACAATGCAGTTTATGAATGTTTAAGAATACAAATCAATTCTCTAAGAGCATGTCGTTCCGAGCATTATTTTAGCATCAAGATTTCTTGTGTCTATTTTACATAGATCTTTGAGAACTCTTATAACTGCATCTCATTAATGTTAGAGATATTCTACATTTTAATAGTTTTTATTTTCCCAAAAGAATATATTGCCATCCAAGTATAACTGACTTTGCTAGTATACATACCTGCAATCATACATACTTACATGCAGTATTGCATACATAATTATATACATACATAAATACACACATATGCTTTAATTATGTAATGGAATGGAATGGGGGTAATGTCCTAGGGAAGGTAATGCCCGGGGGTTATGTCCGCGGGGTAATGTCCGAGGGGTAATGTGCTAGACCTGTGTGCGTGTATGTCTTGCAGGTGGAAATATATCATTTCTCAAAAATGGCGACAACAATCTCTATGGAAATGATGTGACAAACAGATCAAGCGATCTACAGGATTCTTCGCAAAAATCTTGGGTGGACTTTGAAACTCCATTACCTGCAGGAGTTCTCGTTAGGTTTTTCATTTACATTCACAGCCTACGTCCAACTAATGACGCACAAAGTCAACGTTTGAGACTTAAGATCTGGAGAGAGAGAGAGACCCCAACATTACGAGTTTTCTGCTTGTTTGGCAACAGAAGGTGGAGATAAATTACACGGCAACAGGAGCCCTCTATTCGGTAAGTAACAGATCTTGACGGATTTCTATATCTATTTCATCTTATTATTCTATGATCTGCCATTTCTTCACGTGTAGGCCTATGCTACATTAATAAAATACAGGGATGTGGTCTCGAGACGGTCTCGAGACCGAAAAACTGCGGTCTTGGTCTTGGTCTCTGACTATCGGTCTTGGTCTCGGTCTTGGTCTCGAATGCGTCTGTCTTGGTGTTAAAGGACGGTCTCAATTGGTCTCCGTCTTAGATTAGCGTTCTTGGTCATTTTCTGTATCAGAGCAATTTTTTACTATTTTTTACTATTTTTAATATTTTTCTTTTTTTAGATTATTATTATAGACACCGGATGTTTAGGCCCTATGCGATTGTTATCGACGTATGGCGCGCTGACTATCACATAAGGCCTGTGTTACTACATTGTCAAAATAATGCATTTGCAACGGATCCAGCCATTTTAAAATTTGCATTCTCAAATTTCAAGGTTTTGGAACAATCTAATAATTCTGTGGTCGGCCATGGGCAGACACTGTTAACCTAAAATTCCGAGTACAAGTACACCATTCAAACGGAACGTTAATCTACTTGTTCAGATGCATTAAAGTATTTACCTATTGCATTCTGTGATTTATGATGTGATATTCTCCGACCGAAACCAAGGGCTGAACCCGCAAAAGTTCCGAGTGGCAGATAAAACTGTTTTCTAGAACATTATTATGATTAGTGTGTTCGTCAACAATACAATTAATGTTTTTAACGTGTTATTTCGTTTTAGGGTTTTAATAAATTGATTTGTTTAAAAAAAGAGTATCGGTCTTGGTCTCGGACCATCGGTCTTGGTCTTGATCTTGTTCTCTGACCACCCGGTCTCGGTCTTGGTCTTGTCTTGGACCTCTCGGTGTTGGTGTCGGTCTTGGTATCGAGGTGTTTGGTATCGTACCAAACACTGATAAAATACTGATGCGGTGATAATTATGCGTTCTGTAAAAGTCTACTTGCCAAGTTCAATATGAGTGTGAATCTAGTGCTATGTGTTTCACATGTGCGCATCAGAATAGGCCTACATGGCGTCTTAAAGTACCTCGAAAAGGTGCTGACCAGTGTAGCGATGTTCCTATTAAAACCCACATTTCTTATGTATTATTAACATTGTAATATGCAATCAATGTTAATTAGTTTGAATTAATTCAGAGTTAATTAATGCCAGCCTGTAAATATAATGTAAAGGCGCTATAAGATTAAATTAAGTCCTTAGTAACAGTGTTGTTGGGGAGAACTGGTCGTTGGCAATTTGACATTCAGGAGGCAATGTTAAAAGGTCTGATTTTGGCCATCGGTCGTCTGCTGGGGACTGTACGGCGGAAATGCGTCATCCGGGCTGCGTGAGTTTGCAATAAAATGTTCAGTGTGTCTGGTGCTGAGAAAAAGTCAACACGTAATTCTCAAGTTGCGAACTCTCAAAGAAGTTTTAGGAGTTCGGATAGTTATTTGACTCTGGTTCGTCTAGAACTGCTGAGGGGTGCGAATGGTATAGTGGCGAACAGTACTGTGATCGTCGAGTAATGATGGATGTATTCTCCGTGTGTAATCAGAAGTTATTTTCATTCTCGAACTATCGGTCATGTGCGGTGGAATGCAGAAACTCTTTTCACGTTAATATAGTTGGACTGAGAAACTAATATCAGCATCTATAGTGTGTCTCTTCTGACATACTTGTCAACGGAATCGAGGCTACGCAAGTATCAGAATAAGTCTGATTCATCATTCGGACGTGACGAGTGCGAGTGGAGGACGGCACAGAAGCATTTGAGGTGAAGAGGCTAGAGGCAACAATCATCCGAGAAGAAGCAATCGACAGAATTTATACAAAGAAAGAATCCAAATGAACACTACAGAAATCCACTGCAGATCTGCTCCAATCCCGTGGGAGGTAGATATCTGACCTAAGAAGCGCTATTAGCTAATCTAGGCTGGCTAGGTAGTCATAAGTTAGATTAGTTCATAATCAATTTATATCTTAGAATTCTATTTAAATATTTTGCTGATTTTGACTGTTTTTGCAATATAATTGACGATGAAAGTTTGCAGTAGTTATTGATTAATTAATACTCAATTGAACTGATGAATATGTATATGAAGAGGCGTAATGACCAAACCAAGGCAGAGTATGTTGAAATGTGTATATGCATCGTTACAACCAGTGACATTCCAATCCAACAATGGTCTTTTAATTCTGCTGATGGGCATTGTTCTGAGACCTATGTATGTTAGGCAATTAATTTGATGAATCTAAATCTGCAATTTTCAGTACAAGATGAATACAACGGTTACAGTTGAAGCTGGAGACAAAATTGGCTTTACGAACGAAGGCAATTACGAACCAATCAGTTTCACGTATATCGAAAGGCATCGCACATTTTTTCACCAAAGTAAACTTGACGAACGCAACTGGTACTCCGAACTAACCACTAACTGGAGACGTTGTGAAGTTCGATTACACATACCTGCCATCGACTTTTTCTATTGCCGTTGAACTCGACTCAAGTAAGTTCTTATTGGAATGACGCTTCTTGGCTTCATTTGTTCAGGTAGTTAGTTGTAGCCCTATATCAGCTAAGAATTGGTTTGATTATAGCCACAGAGGCGCCGTAACAAAAACGCGCACAACATACATGTAAGCGCGCCAACATAACCACTATCATTATAGTTTTTTGGAGATTGTGTGCGCAAGAAAACAAAGCAAGAAAGTTTGTGTGTGCAACGTTTTATAAATGTTTCACACTTTCTTAAATGCGACGATAGTTAAACTAAAATCATATCTAAAGGTCTATGGTAATAATTTCTGAAAATCTAAGATAATTCGCTCGTCCGATGATAAATTATTGGACCTATGGTACGTATCAGCAAAGTAACCAAAGTTTCTGGAGTAAAGTAGGCTGCAGCTAGCTAGGAGACTCGCTTTGCGTAGGCCTAGTTTCATAAAAGATATCGTGACTAGTTATTCTCGCAAAAAATGTTTGTGCGCACGCTTAATTCTTTCGTGTGCTGGCTACAAGGCCAACTTGCTTGCGCAAATGAGCACAGAGTGGAAGGAACACGGAGTTGGACCACTATTTGGTGACAATGAGGCCACGAAAATCTCAAAGCTCGTCAAGTGTCTCTGTATCTCTGCCGTCCAGTATGTACATTCGCTAGAGGGCGCAGGCCGCGCGTTGTTACTGCAGTGCGCTGTGTGAAGGAGCTAAAAGAAGACTATCTGATTAGCATATCGGCCTAGTGCATAGACAGACAGTTACAGTTAGGCATATAGACTACAGTACTGCTTCCATATATATATATATATATATATATATATATATCGACATGCGCTAATGCACATATAAACGTAAACGGTGCACTGTTGAGATTTGCTTTCGTTCCAACGCGATCATCAAAAGCGATTATGTCTTAGGAAGTAGTAGACATTTGAGTCTAAATATACAAGAATGTATTCCTCGTTGTATTGTATGTTTTATACAGGTTTATTTCTACTCAAAGCAGGTAGGCAAATACACCCAAGGAGTGAACCTAAATGTTGGCCCTACATATGTGACTGTGTACTAAAATTTTGAGCCCGAGCAGTAGGCTAGCCACCAGGCCAATTAAAATCTCATATTGCAATATGAGGCAAAATATGCGTCATTGGCTTCCTTTTGGTGAACATCTTTTAAAAAAATTCATTTTGTTGATATGTGATTTTTCGTCTTCCCGTCTTAGGCTACATCAGAGCTCGATTATCCTTCGATTTTGCGCATTTAATTCAAAAATATGTTCCAGAAAATATTTAGCGTAATTAATTAACGTTGTGCACGTTGTAATTGCAATTACAACAATTCATATAGTGCCGTCGAGAGCATGCTACTTCTAATGTGATTGTTATGCATTTCCTAATGGATTTTCCCGTTTGAGAAAAGTCTGCTTAAGTAGAAGAGTGATCGATAAAACAGTTATGTTTCATTAGAAGCTGATTTGATGAATCGAATTATACTAAAAGTAGAGGCTGTATCGACGAATAAAACAATTATGTTGTTTTAGAGGCTGGATACATGAAAGAATCATACCTAAGTAGAAGCTGGATTGATGGCAAAGTTTGCTTGAGTATCGCGGGATCGATGAACACAATTCTGGTAAATTGGAAGCTGGATTGATGAAAAGATCGAGTGCCCTTTAGGCAAACTAGGGATCTAAACCAAGTAGGCTATTCCGCTTATAACTTGGCTATAGACACTTTATTGATTAAATGTATGCAAACGAGCTTCTATAGTTGAACACAATACTTATCATCAATGCCGCTTTCATTCATGCAGATTTTTCGCATCAGCCAAACTACTACTTTGTTTACTAGCTGGGGCACCCGGCATTCGCCCGGGTAAAGACAGGTTTTTGCCATGGACAGGAGGAAGACGGCGACGACCAGCCCCTCTACTGGTTGTTGGAGGTGTTCCCTGAGCGAACGGCGAAGGGTTCGAGAGAATAGCTGTAAGATTGTGCAAATGTCAAAAGGAAGAAACACACACACATAATCTAGATATACATGTAAATAAGTAGTGTTTATACACATTGTGTATACTCTTAATACACCTCTACCCTCTAACGGCATGATAGCAAGCTCTTCGTGAAATAACTAACTCACCGGCTGGTACAATGTTTCTAATGAATGTAATGTACTGTAAATCGTCGAAAATTTCTCAGCGCCCAAAAAGCCACATTAGGGAGACCAGCTTATTCACCGGCGGTATACTAAATCAAGTCCGCAATAGTCAATTCTCTCGTTCTTTTCGGTGCCAAGTCGAAATCTGGGGAGGCAAATCGAGGAACTTGGAAACAACACTGTTGCGTACAAAGTGACAGACTTGGCAAACGACCTGTACGATAATTTATCTCGCAGGTGACACGATCCTGGCAACTAAGAAGGAAACTTTGCATTTATGGGTGTGTGAGAGGTGCGCCGTAGGTTTTGTCACTGGAGACCAGAAAGAGGGAGGCTGCGGGGTTCAGCAATCCATCGACTGCTTGTCCCAGGTGTTCCCCGAGCCAACGGCGAAGGTTTCGAGTCAATAGCATTAAAACTATGGAAATGCATCGCCGGACAGTGAGACACACAGAAAGTCTTCTTGTTTTATAAGATAAACAATTAGTTACGCCACAACGAAGGTGGACATTTTCAAGTGCAATTAAACAAGCTTAAGAGAAGGATAAACAACATGGTCGGCAATGGCCTCGTTATGACGCCATGCTGGTGGTGGAGATGTGCAGGTGCCGCGCTTTTTTGCACTTCAACTCGAGCTCATTGTACATTCTCATGTAGTTGGTCATCTTCGTAAAATGTTCTTCCATTGCAATTACCTAATTGATGATTATTTGACGAAGATGACTAAAGTACTAGGCTCTATGCTGCAAAGATTCTCACTCTCCTGTAAATCGTATTTCTAAGATCAGTGAAATAGCCCGATGTAGGGTAAAATAATGCGCTATAATATTATCCAATCAATTCCATCAATGAAACTTAACATAGAGCCTCTTCAAGAAATCTACTCAGAGACGCTTTCGGTCTAGCCTCGACCAACTAAAAACAGATTTCAAATTGGAATAAAATAGGGGTAGGAAGTTCTTAGGCAAGATCCGAAGTTCCAATGGAAGACTACTCTTATCGAGCCGACACCGAAGACCATACGAGGCAGAGCGCAGAGTTCTATCACCATTTCTATTACCGACAACAGGACTGCATAGCTCCCTAAGGTAAGTAGGTGCAGCGCCACAAA
Organism: Bimastos eiseni; assembly: GCA_959347315.1. Lineage (NCBI taxonomy): Eukaryota > Metazoa > Annelida > Clitellata > Crassiclitellata > Lumbricidae > Bimastos > Bimastos eiseni. Next base: position 23,805,520 of record OY365818.1, on the reverse strand, counting down.
GGCAGCGCCAGTCAAGGGAAGAAATCTGAAAGGCAATGCACTGTGGAATGGGCAACCAATGTAAAATATCACGCAAATAGTCGGACACGTGGCCAACCCTGGAGATTGCCCCGTATCAGGCGAGCACACTCCCGATGAACTCGCTCCAGCTGCCTAATCCTACCAAGTGCAATGCCAGCATATAGAAAAAACAACACGTCGACTATATATATGCCTGTGTGTCATCATCATAAATCTGATATCAGACCCCACAGGAGGAAAGGAACACTCCAAGTTCAGTGGTGTATAAAATATAGATTATGGGGTCCAAAACAGACCCTTATATTAGTCAATGGATGCATAATTATTGTTCAACTGTTGAGTTGTTTGACAATGTTGCAATTATCCTAATGTCAGTTTCAAGTTGTGTATGTTGTTCAGGTAGGCTATTTCTTGTCGCTGTAGTCCACTTCGCTATAACTTCAGATTGTTCAAATGGAGCATTTTTATTTAGGAGTCACTGGAAGAATAACGAATCCGCCATTGAACGCAGTTGCTGAAGTTGGAGGTCAGGCGATTTTCAATTGTACGTCAGATCAAACTGTACAGAATTGTTTTTTTGCGAAAACACGCAAAATAGTTGAAGCAAATTCTGGTCAGATCATTGTAATCAACTGCGTTGTTCAACCTGGATTCACAGCAACTTACGAAGTTAATCGACCAGGAGGTGAGAACAACAAATGTAATCTAATCGTCAAGGCGACAACTATGCAACAAGCAGGAGTATACACGTGCGTAGACATTTCATCTGGGCCTTCTTCAATACTTACAGTAATTGGTAGGTTCCAACGTGTTACTTAGGCCTATCAACCTCAATTAGTTTGGACTCTAATTAAGCGGCCAATGAAACATATTCGTGTAACATACATTATCTGCTTAGTTTCATCGATCAGAATAACGAAGACATAATAATATAATTACATTTCTGTGATTTGATTCGGTATCAGATGCAAAATAATAGTCTGACTTATTTAAATTACTCAGTTTATTCAGAGATTACAATGTCATGTTCTGCTAGAAAAAGTACTTCATTTCCAGCGGTACATTTATAACAGCTTCATTTGATCGCGTATCTTCTTTCAGATCTAGATGCGTCGATCACAGTGAATAAACAAGCGGAAATCGCGGAGGGTGATGTGGTGACGATGTAATACGCAGTGAGATACAACACTTCAACTGCATCGTCTAAAACTCCAACCATTCAACCTGTTCTCAGTTGGACAGATTTAGATGGAAATGCTGTTACAAGTTCTCTATCAGCAACGGCCTCTTCAGTTACTTCTAGTATATCAGTTACGGCTGGTAGACAAGACATTCGACCATACACATGTCACATATCATACGAGATTGAATGGCCTTTGTCATCAACTTTACTCCCATTCGCAAACAACAGTCCTGACAGTTGTTGTCTTTCCAATCAACTACTTCAACTATTAACGTCCTTTGTAAGTAAAGGTATATCTTAAAAAATTTAAACAGAGCACAACGTGTTTGTAACAATGTGCATTTCTTCATATTTACCAAAACTTGGTTAATGGAACAGAGAAGAGAAAAAGAGCCATAAAGAATGCTCTATTCCGGCAGTTAGTAGGCCTACAGCCAAAGGCGGCGATCACAGGGGTGGTCGAGGGGACAAGTTCCCACGCCTGTTACAGAGAGTGTACACGTTATACGATTGCCCTTCCCCACATTTCTTACCCCTCTCATTGAGTGTCCCCCCCACCAGTCTCAGACGAGATTGCCGCCTCTGCCTACAGCAGCGGTTCTCAACCCGTGGGGCACGACCCCAATTAGAGGCCTTACGATTTGCCAGTGGTCGAATAAATGAAAAAATCGCATCGATAACAGTTATATTGTGAAACACATTGCCAAACATACAGACTCTGCATAAATGCAGCATAAACTCAATTGATCTGGTTTTGTACTACACAACAGCCTGCTAAACATGACTTAGAACTACTGACTGAAAAATTCTTTAACTAATTGTTTAGATGGACCAACGACCCCCAACATTTCTCACGTGATGTGGGATTCTGCGACAAATAACTGAACCGTGACTACGTTAGCGTGCACTTCTACGGCCAACCCAGCAGCCAACTACTCGTGGACAGACGTAACTAATGGCAACCAATTGATCATCGACGTCAGTGGCAATGTTTTTAATTGGTCAGAAGACAACAGAGCGTACGAATGCACAGCTTTCAACAACATCAGGAACGTCAAAAGATCATCATCGTCTGCAGTTTACACGGTTGGCTTCACTTCGTCTCGTCCATGTGGTGAGTCTTACTTGTACTTGCATTTTAAAATTATCTTTTGAAATTATAAAGTTTTCGTCTATACGATATTTCCAGAATATAACCCTTGTGTTGCGGCATAATTGAATTCCAGCTAAATAAAAAGCAATAGTTAATTCCACAACAACCCCAACAACCCGTTTTGGGATGAATGCGAGTAAATATGAGAAGTAGACCTACAGATTCCATATGACCATGTCCATAATCTGAACGTTTCCATTTCTACATAACAAACCATATTTTTTTTGGTTAAGAATCTGATTAGCAACACATAAAAAAATGGCCCACACATTAATATTATATGGGTCATTTTTATGTGTTGATATTAGGCCTAAGGAGTCTTTTCAGTGGTTGTCTTGTCTATGTGATATCGTATTAACATTTTCTGGAATGCTTCTTAGTAGTCTACTCAGTGCTCACCCATCATATAAATATATATATATATATATATATATATATATATATATAGCTGTTCATTAATCGCACACTGAATCGTCGCTCTGTGAACACTAGCGTTCTGCTACAGTCTAGTGTACAATGTCAATGTTATGGCCTTCCTCGAGATGCTTTCACTCATCGCTTCCTCTTTTCGGGGCCTCCTTTGGGGGAAATACACAGGGAAACGGCCTCCTAATAATCAGTCGGTCAGTCAGCGTTAAACCGAGCGACTGCAGACGCCTTACAGACCAGCATAGCAGCAACTTCACAGAGGATAAACGGCGTGGGTTACTTTATCACACCTAATAGCAAAGAAATGCAATTAACACGCCCAAGCAGACCAGCATCGCTTAAGCATACAGACCAGCATCGATCGCACTAATAAACATAGCGAGGCAACGGCGGTAGTAACGTAATAGCAAGCAAGCCAAGGAGTTGACACGCCTAACACGCATCCAACCAGCATCGCCATCGTTTAAAGAAAATATTACAAGTCCATTTCATGGGCCAGCACCGGCTGCCTAACAGAACGAACGACCGACCGGCCGACGCTACCAAGAAGATGGTTTCGCTAGATAGTAGATAGGGACAGTGGGAATCTCGTTAATCCATTCATGCGCGTCACTAATTAGATGACGAGGCATTTGGCTATTATTAACCTTCAGATAACACAGTTTTTGAGGCCGTGAGTCCTCATCATTAGGCGTTTGCTCGTTGGCCGCCGTTGTTATTATTTTTAGAAGTGCCCGCTCCAAAGAAACCTACCTCACTCGACTCCACCGAAGTGGAGGAGCGAGATACGCTGCCGGCGGCCCAGCCGAGCTACCCTGGGCATGGTTGCCTCAGGTTTGGCGAGTAATCGAGACCAGGGACTCACTCGCGCAATGTCACCTTTTGGGCCGACCGCGTTGGACGGACCTCGGTACTAGGTCCGATATGGGTATAGCCTTTTCATAAACGCGGTACCAGGGCTAAGATCTCGTTCCGCCCGTTTTCCTTAGGTTTCTTCCTGTCGTCCGGCTGAAGTGTCGAAACATGTTCGATGTGTATGTTAGCACCCGGCACGACAGTAGAGTCTCATCGCCTGCACTCACCCCCAGTGTGCGGAGGAGCACAGACGACGCGCGGTGGAGTGCTCCCCGCCAGTTCAGGACAACCGCCCCGAAGACACACGGAAGCCCAGGATGGACTTTAGCCACCCAGTCGATGACGTCCTGGATCTGATAGTACTTGACCTTCTCAGCATACGGACCGCTCATATCATTACAGTCCGCAGTGACAGTGACATCAAGGACATAGGCGACACCGTCCACCCAAGCCACCAGGTCTGGCTTACGCCTCCCAGCCCCAGTGGGCACAACCGGTTCGAGGATCACCGAGTGACCCCTTGACTCGACCCTACTGGCAATAAGGCCAAGCACCGAGTTATGCCTCTCACACCGGAGACGGTGAGTCCTCGTGCAGCTTTGGGATATGTGAGCCAGGGTGCCTTGAGAGCTGCACCCGGCGTCACACATTATGGCACCCGTACGCCTCCCGCGCGAGGATCTCTCTGCGGAAGGCAACAGGTTGCCCCTCACCTTCACAGCCTGGATGTAATCACCCCCCGAGAGGAGGGCAGACCCATCTTTCACCCAGGTGTTCACGTGAGGGGTTTGTCCCTGCTGCTTAAGGCCTCGACCATCCACCGATGCGTGGAGCTGAGTTGCCAGAAGAGCATTGGACTCCTTGCTGCAGCTTAGCTCTTGACCAGCCACCGTTGCCGTTTTGCTGCACCTCTTTCTCATCCCCAGGAAGAGGTGACTTGTAGCCACGCTCTGCATTACCGGATCTGTTGAAGTCTCGATTTTCGCCATTCGACGGGCTTTCGTAGGCGGTATTAGGTAACGCAGGCGCGGCACTTCCAGTCCACCGTCCGCAGCCTTGGCATGAATGAAACCGGTGGGGGTGTCATGTGGCAGCCGCAACCACTTTCGTACTGACACCCTAACCAACCGGTCCAACGACTCCAAGGACCCTGCGGACATCTCCCCGAGGACAAGTCCGTGGTACAGCTTTGGCAACATGAAGCAGCGCAGAAGGAACATACGCTGCTGTGGCTTCAACGGAGCACGTGTTAACCGCTCCAATCCCACCCGGAGGAAGTCCGAATGGGCCTTCCTTATTCCGAGAGGTCCAGCCTGAAGGCCCAGGTACTTGTAGGTCTGCATTACGTTGAGCGAGCTTACCGACACGCCATCGATGGTAAGGACCGGCGTAGGATTGATTACCCAGCGTCTTGCACCGCCATTGATATCGATCCGAAGGGAGGCGCATTTCGCTAGGTTCAGTCGGAGCCCGCCCAAGTTCAGTGCACGTTGTTCCCTACTGACCTGTTCCCGCAGACCTTCTGCAGTTGAAGCGATCAGGACAAGGTCATCGGCGAAAACTAAACACCGGACCATCTCCTCCTTATTCAGGAAGTACCCGATGGCCGGGT
>OY365818.1:23705383-23785067 GCA_959347315.1 Bimastos eiseni | reverse complement strand
GATAAGAAAAGACAATGCATTACTTTGCAAATTTCAAATTTTTATAAACTTTCAAAAAGAGAAGTCAAAGAGTGAGTGAGTCGAAGAAAATGCGTTGCCTTGCCTATCTTCTCCATTGGCTTCGCTTATAACTTTTTTTCATTTAATAAGTACCTACAATTCCTATCAACAAACATCTCAATATTCTTCCATTTTTGGACATTATTTCCATTTAATCGTCCCATTTCATTATAATATGAAGTCTTCATACATTCACATCATTAATCAAAATTTAGAACAGCATTAGGTAGGCCCACCCAAAGACAATCCACTTAACACTCCACTTAACACTGTCACAATCCACTTAACGCTGTCCTTTCACTACAATACTTCTTGCCTATGCAGCCTATGCAAACATTTGCCATTGGCATTGGCATTATTGGCATTGAACTTTATAAGGAGCTTTCAATCTATGTTAGTAGGGAGGGGGGGGCCTGCCTGCCTGCCTGCCTGCCTGCCTGCCTGCCTGCCTGCCTGCCTGCCTGCCTGCCTGCCTGCCTGCCTGCCTGCCTGCCTGCCTGCCTGCCTGCCTGCCTGCCTGCCTGCCTGCCTGCCTGCCTGCCTGCCTGCCTGCCTGCCTGCCTGCCTGCCTGCCTGCCTGCCTGCCTGCCTGCCTGCCTGCCTGCCTGCCTGCCTGCCTGCCTGCCTGCCTGCCTGCCTGCCTGCCTGCCTGCCTGCCTGCCTGCCTGCCTGCCTGCCTGCCTGCCTGCCTGCCTGCCTGCCTGCCTGCCTGCCTGCCTGCCTGCCTGCCTGCCTGCCTGCCTGCCTGCCTGCCTGCCTGCCTGCCTGCCTGCCTGCCTGCCTGCCTGCCTGCCTGCCTGCCTGCCTGCCTGCCTGCCTGCCTGCCTGCCTGCCTGCCTGCCTGCCTGCCTGCCTGCCTGCCTGCCTGCCTGCCTGCCTGCCTGCCTGCCTGCCTGCCTGCCTGCCTGCCTGCCTGCCTGCCTGCCTGCCTGCCTGCCTGCCTGCCTGCCTGCCTGCCTGCCTGCCTGCCTGCCTGCCTGCCTGCCTGCCTGCCTGCCTGCCTGCCTGCCTGCCTGCCTGCCTGCCTGCCTGCCTGCCTGCCAGTAATATTGCATGCATGACTCCAATTTATTACTATTACCAGTCTTTTACGAGGTACTTTGTACGGAGCCCCTAAAGGGACAAGGAAGAAGAATATTTTAACTCGTGCGCACGAGATACAAAATCGTTTCCACGACTTACTTACTTCACCAATAGCAAGCCGACTTTTCTGTGACGTAAACACACTTCTATTTTAGTATTCATGGGGAAACGCATAGTTCTATAAACGAAACAATGTCTAAGACATAGTGTCTCGGGCATTCCACCCATTCTAAACTTAAATCTCACCTTTTCAAAAACCCTTACCCAGACTCATTACTAGACTCATTACTTGACATTCTGTCACTACTTACTCCTCGACGAAAGCGATGCCCTCCTTAACAGCTTCTCTGCCTCCCTCCATGCTGACCTTCTGGAAACTCAACTCTGTCTGACCTCCCACGGACTAACCAACGGACTAACCATCATTTGGACAACCCTTTCGATTTGACGCAGCGCTCCTCAATAAGCTGGTGCGCTTCGCATAGCTTTCAAGTGACGCTTTACGCTTTAGAAGTCTGGAGATTTCGATTACCACTACTATAGGGGTGGGTGTATAATATGTGGTGTGAAACGCTTTGGCCTATAAGGAGGGCATTTAAAGCTACATTGTTATTTGTGATGCCGTTTGTACGCTGAGCGTGTGCCGCCAGCCAGCCAGCCAGCCAGCCAGCCAGCCAGCTAGCCAGCCAGCCAGACTGGGGATATCACTCTGCAGCCGAATATGAAAGCGAAAATGAACATGCTGTTCAGCAGACTGACAGAGCTAAAATGCTGACAATATCACATAGAGTTATCCCCGCGATATATCGTATGAGTTGTGTTGTGGATGGAATTTGGGACGCTAAAACGACAAATCGCCATTGGTCCCATTTCAAACTCGTTGCCAATTGTTGGAAAGACGCCATTATATCGCCGAAATAGAAGTTTGCTTACGTCACAGAAAGTTGGTCAAATAAGTCGGGCGGGCGCACGACTTATTGAGTTGTGGGAACGAACGAGTTTGTATCTCGTGCGCACGACTGACTTAAAATATTCTTCTTCCATGTCCCTTTCTTTAGGGGCTCCGTAACTTTGTCAAATACCTTGCTAAAATCTATGTATGTAGCTTACTTACATCTACAGTCTTTTCATCATCTTCCATATCATATACCTACTAACAATCATGACAAAATTATACACCAGCGACCTCTAGTAGACACGTTTCGACTGGGCATGGCATTAATAATTACATGCTAGTTAATAACTTCGGCTCAAACACTCAAAGCTATTCCTTTTCAAATGTTTCCATTGACTATATTATACTTAGCAATAATCTCCATCACCTTACAAAGATTACTGAATAAACTTACTCATCTGTGGTTACATGGTTTCCTAATGTTTTCAATTTCTAAGTAATGATGAGGGCATATCCATTACTGCGGCACCTATACAGTCTGCAGAGATTTACTGAAGATCTGTCCCAATGGCGCTCCAATTTCTTACTTCACTTCATGTAAGAATTTAGGATGTGCTTTATTTTCCTAACCATTTATTTCACCTATTCTACACAATTTCTTTCAAAAACATAATATGCATTCAGCTGCTCTGTCTGTCTGTCTGTCTGTCTGTCTGTCTGTCTGTCTGTCTGTCTGTCTGTCTGTCTGTCTGAAAATTATTGCTTGGGCTCACGGATGTTTCCTAACTCTTCTACTTAGCTATTAAGTACTTAACTTTGGCAGCAGTTTCTACTTCATCCACAATAATTTCCTCTTGCCGCTAATCATTTTTCAATGGTCCTTGTAACATAGTTGCCAAAAAATCTGGCTGGCTGTCATTTTCCTATTTCTTGATCGATTCTGCTAACAGCACTTTATTGCTTTCGTGTGTGTATGTGCATGCACTTTTCCAAATGTTTCTTTTATTCACATTCTTCCTTCTCAAACTCTAGAGTCTTTTCATACTGCCACAATAAATTCCGTTCGCTATTTGCTTCATTCTTCAATTGTCCGCTTGCTTGAATCTTCAGATTTAGTCCAAATGATGACGCGGACCGTCCTCGCACAGAGACTGCTGATGGAGCAACCAACCACCTCCGCGTTATTCGCACTTTTCAAAGTTTTCGTTGTAGAATTTCTCAAAGGGAACTTCATAAAATAAATCGATCATCAAACAATAAACATTATCAACTTTATCCTCTTACACATTTGTCATCGTTCACATTTCAGGTTAACATTTCAGATGATTTAGCTCCTTTCTTTCGTTTATGCATTTAACGGGTTACTGTGGGTTATCAAAATTTGGAACAACATTCATATAAAAATTCTTTTAAAACTATCCTCCGATATACAATCTACAGACGTTTGGTCATGACCAAGCTGGTGTCCTGCTCAGCTGCAAGCATGTTGGTTTTTTCGTTATTTTATTTCTCGGGATTTTTTCAAACAAAAAGAAAAGTTCATTAAAATGGCAAATTTTTTAACAAAATGTTTTAATAACATTTACTAATATTACTATTGTGTTACTAATTGTGTGTTATTCAGTCCGTAATCAAGCTAAATTAATAATAAAAACGAGTTTCAGCTACCTAGCTAGCTCTTTTTCACGCTGTGCTTGTCACTGCTTGATGCTTTTTATAACAAAACTTTTGTTACAGAATCAAAAGGAGAAATAAAAACAAACAACCAAATAGAATAGAAGAAAGAAACAAAATTATTTTTAAAAATCTTGGGTTTTTGCACCTCTCGTCCTGCTCTGCTGCTTTCCAGATTAGGAGTTCAGGTAAGCCTTAAACATATATTACTACTAAGCTTTTGGGCACTACAAAGAGATCCCACTGCCTGCCGGCCGACCGACCGACCGACCGACCGACCGACCGACCGACCGACCGACCGACCGATATATCGATTACCCAACCCAACTCAGCTGGTCAAACTACTAAGGAACTTACATAGACAACAAGGGCCAATGTCAGGACGGATGGCCATACTTCGGCATGGGGCATGGCATGGCTCAGAGTCAAAAAAAGAATTAGACAGGGATGCAACGTACCAATTCCCGTGCTTGTTCAATATTTCGGGCGAAGCAATTAAGTGATGCGAAAAGCATTAATTAGATGACTTTCCCGGAGGATTCAGGATTGATTGCTGAAAAGACGATCAACTATCTGAGGTATGCCGGCGACATCGTCCTGTGACATCGTCCTGTCCTGTTAGCCTGGTTAGAGGAAGAAGTACAAGTGCTTGTGAATCGCGTCGAAAGTGCTGCAGGAAAATAACATGGCGATTAACGCCTCAGAAAAAAAACCATGACTAACACAGAGGATATCCTTACTCAAAATCGAATTAAGTACATAAAGAGCTGCCTGCAGCAAGTAAACTCCTTCGTGTATTTGGGCTGCAGGGTACGTAACAAAAGATGCGGACTGCGCGCGCGCGAGCGAGCGAGCGAGCGAGCGAGCGAGGTGAAATCAAGGGCTGGCCACGAGGATGGCGATTTTGGTCAAGTTGACGAAAATATGGGAGAACAAGTCCGTGAGCAATAGCCAGTAGGACATAATAAATATTCTGAAACAACCATGGGACAACATTGAGGGGACAACATTGAGGGCAGTCTGATGACAGATCTTGTTGAACGGAAGAGGAATCGTGGAAGGCCTATAATGTGTTGGACTGACAACATTTTATGTGGACTGGGCTAAAGAGAACTATATAGCCTGATGAGAGCAGTGCGTGATAGATAGACGATGCTGGGCTAGCTAGTCTCTCACGTTGATACATTCATGTAGCCAACCGTCGAGAAGCGGCGCTGAAATTAGATTCCTGTGATAATTTGCGAATAATTGCCAGCCAGCCAGCCAGCCAGCCAGCCAGCCAAAAGGTGGCGGCACAAGAGCACTCGCATAAACAAGTTCCATTTTTACACACTTTACCATCTGCGTGATATCGCATCTGTGCCTGCAAGTGTGGCATCCGTAGTTTTATGGTATCAACATAAACACAGTTTAAACTAAATATAATTTCTTGGCAATTGCGTTCTAATGGTAGGTAGGTGTTTCCATTCGATACATTTCTTAACACGTTTGCTCTTCTTTCAGTGCCTTTCTTGACAACCATCACAATCGTTGAATGAAGATATTACTAACTACTTCTAATATATACAAAAAATATGTTTCATATGCGATGTTTTGTTTCTAGGCAGACTAATAATTATGCCTTCTCCTTGATTCCACTTGCATTGTAAAGGCATTCTCTCATCAATCCAGCTTCTACTTAGCCATAATATTTTCATCCATCGACCTAGCTTCCATATCAGCGCAATTCCTTTCAACAATACAGTTTCCACATAACAAAGTTTTTCTCATCGATCCTGGCTCCATGTAAGCTACAGTTGGACATATATTCACGTACACATTTCATAAAATACGCTAAAATATATGTGGATGAAAAGGCCAATTTAAAAATGCGATAACATACACATTACCGAACCATCTTTATTCACAGCTTACAACATAGAAGTACTCATGCCATACCCATGAAAAAGCAATCCAATTTCAATTGTAAATTTTTTTCATTATGCCCTACTGAGATTTATATAGCGCCCCTTCAAATTCTGCAAATACTTATGTTCATCATGTGTTATATGTAGTTAACTTATGTAGTTACAGTGGGCAAAAAAATGCATTTGCATCGGAACCAGCCATTTCAACTTTGCTTTCACACATTTCAAGGTTTTGGAACAATCTAATAATTATTTACTCAGCCTCGTTTAGTCACTATTAGCCTACAATTCCGAGTACAAGTAGGCTTAGATCATTCAAACGGGATGTACATTTACTTGTCTGAAATTATTTAGTATTTAAATCCTATACTGAAAGTAATTTATAGTGTCATAATCTACGGCCGAAGCCAAGGGCTGAACCCGCAAAAGTTCAGACTGACCGGTAAAACTGTTTGTTTCTCAACTTTCTCAACCATTATTAAGAATAGTATTCTTCAGCCAAAAAATTAATGTTTTAAGCGTGGTATTCCGTTTTATCGTCTTAATAGATTAAATTGTTTATAAAAATGAGCATCACTCTTGGTCTTGGTCTTGAGGTTTTGGTCTCGTGCCCAACACTGCTACAAATTACAAACTGATGTGAAATTCATAGTTACACTAATTAATTTCATAAATGCTCGGATATTATTCAAATAATGTTCGTATAATTAAAGAGCATACAACAAAATTTGCATTTTATTCCACTCTACTCTATCTGTAACAATTACTTGTAAATGCTATAAATTTCTGATAAATACTATAATGTTACATTATAGTTCACAGAAACTTAGAATTTTAAAAATGTATCCCTTTGCATTTATGGATATTTTCTTCAGACTCTGGAATGAATTGCTGCTGATGATGATGCCTTTGTTCAATACTCCACATCACATGAAGACGTACGGCAAATCCAGACACAAGGACCTCTGTGCAACAGCAGCATTTGATAAACTCTTACTACATGATGATCACTCGTCCCGTGTCTTCACTACACACGGCCAGTCATCATTTAATGCTAATGCAGAAAGTAACATTTGTCAAAGAACTTATGGAGAGAAGAGGAATAGGTTGCAAGAGGAGGAGGAGGAGGATGTTCTCTTTTCATTTACTTCTGATGAGGATCACTCATCAAAGTGTAAGCGACGTAGAAATACAAGATCACAAACAAAAACAAAGAGAATTGCAGATGGCCAGGCCAAGGAAAAAGTGTCTGTCAAACAGCCAGTACAAAATACGAGGGACCAATGTCTAGATAAAGAACACTGTGAGCAGCAAAACCATCAACTTCTTGGTTTGGACCAAAAGTCCTCTGAAAAGGGAATTCTCAACAACCGAAACTTGCATCCTATGAGTACTGCAGAGTCAGCCGAACTCATATCTGTAACAATTCACCAGTTCAATTCTGATGCCGCCACAACAACTGCTGTGGAGAAGAATAAGGAGAAAAGTAATGCATTGATATCTATTTGCATGGACATGTCAGAAGCCACAGATGACAGGCCACAGGAAGCAACAATGATGTACGAGCATTTGAACAATAATTCAGACATTTCTATTTCAAACACATCCTGCAGCGTAATAAAGAATCCAGAGGGAAATAAATTGAAGGCTAAGACTTTTGTTGATAAGTTGAGTAAACTGCTTGCTGGAAATAAATCACTGGTAGTGCCCACCACATGTAACACATCATCGGTCATATCAGTAGGTTCTTCTATGCACGAAGCTCCATCACAAGAGTCAATGCGTGATCTGTTTATGCAATTAGAAAATTCTGTATCCATGAAATTTTCTCCTAACTCTGATCAGAAGTCACAGTTTTCTGTCCATTTGCCACGGTCATTTCATCATTCTGCTGTTGACAGGGACTCTTCTCAAACATTACCAATTGACACTGATTCACATTCTCTCACTCATCGGTTTGTGTTGCCATCGGCTTTAGCAGAGCATAACTATTTCCGTTGCCTGGAACGTGACGAGAAAATTACTGATGACCACAGTTATTCGTTGCTGTCATTGATGGAAAAGTCCACGATATCCAGAAGTCTGGTTGATGCTCCAGTGGACTTTTTTGACAAATTGTCTGATAAATCAAGTGATTTTATTAATGCCGCTAAACAACCACTTAGCACTCATACTCTAAGAAATGACACCGACCTAACCTCTGAAAGCGAAATATTTTCATCTAAACAACATACAGTCCGTGAGGATTCTGATGTGGACGAATGTTGCTCAGTTTTGTTATTGTCACCTTTGCAAGAAAATCCATCTAAAAGATCCTCAACATATGGAAATCTTAGTAAAAAAGTTGCAAGTAACAAGAATGAAAGCGGTTGCCAGACTACACAAGTAGTTAATCATTGTAACAGCAAAATCATGAAGGGCAAGAGAATGTTGAAGCAAGAACTTCAACATATAAAGAAGACTATGAAGAAAATTAATGTCAGCAATTCAGTGACGACATCAAAAGATTCTCAGAATAAGTCATGTGAAACATGGGGGAAAAGCAGTAACAGTGCAGTAAGTCGTGCTATCAATGATGACCCACTTCAACTTCAGCCTATTCTACTCATGGATTTCACTGAAGAAACATTGTCGGATTCTAAGATAAATCAATTACATGAAAGGTTCTCTTCATCTTTTCCAATGCAGAATTTGGATGACTGCAGAGAAAAGCCAGAGACCATTTCAGATTCACATAATAATGGCGCTACGAACATAGGTAGCTATGACAACAAAGATTGCATTCACAGAGAGAATTCCATAACACAGAATTTTGCAAATGAAGGTGGGGGCATTATAGCTACAACAACTTCATCTGTCAAGCATTCTGCTGAGCAAAGAAATTGTAGTGATGCAGTTTGTCATGATTTCGAAACTGATGTAATTGAAGAGACTCATTTGCCAACGGAAGTTCACAAGTCAACATTAGGCAGTCGCAGAAAAAGTAAAGCTCGTTCTGACCATCGTACCACTGGGCAAGACAGCAAAAGATCCAAGACTACTGATCACTACGTCAGACGTGGAAATTACACTGTTGATCATGTGAGAAGGCGGATTAAATGTGCTAAAAATAAACCAGACAACTCTGAACAATGGAAAAGTGATAATGCTCATGACAATCACTTTCAAATATATGATCATTATGTTTCAGAGACTGGGCTTTCAGATGTGATAAATGGATTGTGTAAGATAACATGTGATAGTAATCACTTACTAATTAAACCTAACAATGAGCAAAAACCAGAACAGAGAATATCTCTACTCTCAGAGTACACACTTCGAAACAGTGTACGTCGACTGCTGAAGAGCCCACTTAAGGTAGGAAGCAGATGAATTTTATCAGACAGACTGCTATAACACATGATGATATAACACATGATGATATAACACATGATGATATAACACATGATGATATAGCACATGATGATATAACACGTGATGATATAACACATGATAATATAGCACATGATGATATAACACATGATGATATAACACGTGATGATATAACACGTGATGATATAGCACATGATGATATAACACATGATGATATAACACATGATGATATAACACATGATGATATAACACGTGATGATATAACACATGATGATATAACACATGATGATATAGCACATGATGATATAACACGTGATGATATAACATGATGATATAGCACATGATGATATAACACGTGATGATATAACACATGATGATATAGCACATGATGATATAACACATGATGATATAGCACATGATGATATAACACGTGATGATATAACATGATGATATAGCACATGATGATATAACACGTGATGATATAACACAAATTTGATTGTAAAACAGTTGCAGCGTGTAATGCAAATTTTAGTATGTTATGATTTTGTTCTTGAGTAAGTTGAGTAATTGCCTGTGAATAAGCTGGTTCCAGCGACTTTGCTTTTGTGGGTTCTGTACAAATCTGTGGGATTACGATTATATATGGAAGGATAACTCCTAAAGCTTACATATGCTAACTCCACTGGCCTTTCTTTTCTCATTCTTAAATGACATGATTGTTTGTGAAATGGTTGTGCGTGGCAACCTATAATTTTATTGTAACCACTTAAAGAAACAAACTCATCACTCGTGGTAACACATTGGACCAACCAGTCAAATGACTGTCGAATGAAAAAAATTCAGATGATTCTGAAAGTGTTAAAGGGATATACTGATGAGCTCAAGCAACAGATATAGAAAAAGGCATTCCAGGTTATAGGTCCAACATTGCCAAAGCATATGGACTGTAATAGTACATGTAGGAAAGACAGTCAGGAGTTCTTGGTTGGACGGCTGACCACAGAGTGCCTCGGACACAAGATACCAATATGCAAAAGTCCATAAGGTATGATTCAGCAGTTACACATTGATGGATAATACTATTAGACTGAATATACTGTTGGATGGAGAGAGGCAGCACTTGCAAAGTATGAGGCTCAACTGAACACAAACGAACTGACCAAACATGTGGAAACTACTATAAGATGGGCAGCAGCGGCATTAAAAACATACTTAATCTGTGAAATATTTGCTAGTTACAAGTCCAGCAAAGATGGTCTGACGACCAAATTCCATATGGCAGATGAGGGTGAGGATTAAAGGAATGACAGTGTGAAGGAGCAGTTACTTAGTCATTTCTACAGAGGTGGTGAAAGCACAAGAGGCAGACATTGTTAATCACTCTGCATGATCAGTCAAGGAAAGATAACAGTGCAGGACAATTTCAAGGTCATGGACTGTAGGTATGTATGTATGTATGTATGTATGTATGTATGTATGTATGTATGTATGTATGTATGTATGTATGTATGTATGTATGTATGTATGTATGTATGTATGTATGTATGTATGTATGTATGTATGTATGCATACATACATTTAAATACATACATACATACACACACACACACACACACACACACACACACACACATACATTTCAATACATATGTACTAATTGTGAAATGGTTGTGCGTGGCAACCTATAATTTTATTGTAACTATTTAATGCATGCATGTAAATAAGGAATTATTAGCACATGTCTTTAAAAAAAATGCATCTATTTGGTAAGCAATCGCCTCTATTTCCTCCACTTGCAAGGTGCTTGTACAACCTCCCACCTAAGGCTCCCCCTTTCAACTCAATTAAAGAAAGATATAATATTAATAACTCGCTAAGGTATGTCGTATTACCTGTTCAGTATTTTATTTGTGGAAATTGAATTAATCTTTAATGGTTCATTATTAGTTCATTATTAGACTATGAGACAAATGAATGGTAAGACAACTGATGTTCCAATGTCTACTGGCAGTTGTATTGAGCATAAAGACCAGTTTCAGATGGTTGAAGGTAGAACATAATGACCATAAACATTGCATTGTTGCATGGAATATTTCTCTAATAGAGCGATACCATGTTTGCTCTCACTTGCTCTTCCATCATTGATTAAATTATTGCAAACTTCCATGATTAGAAATGACCTCATTAAATAAACTGACGCAGTTTCTCGTACTCTATCATCTCTTTGGTATGGCGGTCCTTGCTAGGTCTTGCCCCTGTCTATCTTAGCGATCTCTGTTACTCTACTTTGAGTGTACTGGGTCGCCGCTCTCTACGCTCTACTGAGCGAGGCATGCTCATTGTCCAATTTGCCGGTAAAATTAACAAACAGAATCGTGCCTTCTCAGTGGTTGGCCCTTCGCTCTGGAACATGCTCCCGTTGGCGTTGCGGTTGTCACCAAGGGTCCACTCAGACTCATTTTATACTTGCTTGCCTTAAAACTGTTCTTGTTAAATGTGCTGGAGTCGGGAGCGCTCCTGAGTAGTAGCCGTGAAGGGGCGCTATATAAATTTCTGTAATGAATGAATGAATGAATGAATGAATGAATGAATGAATGAGTTCAATATACTCATGCCTTAAACAAATTTAAATAACAATTTAGTATATATTATTGTTTCAGTGGTCAGCATCTTCTTCTAGGAGTCTGTGATTTCTAAGTACATGTGTACTAAGCATTATGTAAACTGTAGCATGATGATGTGCTACATGTAAAGAACATGAGGTAAATTTCAATATAGTTCACATTCTTGTGTATTAGCCCACTTCTTTAACTCTCTTCATTCAAATGAAAAAATACTGAATACTTACAAATGCTGTTTCTCATAATGCTTATAGGCATCTAGTAGCGTTAAAGCGGTCTACAACCCACGGCAGTGGATTCATCCTACAAAAGATGAGGTAAATGCAATTCATATGGAATTTTCAATTGCTTTACAATGCATGCATGCATGCATGCATGCATGCATGCATGCATGCACTGTCTATTTATATGGTTTGATGTGGTGAATTGAAGGTTTCATTGCAGATTCTCTCAGAATTTGTCAATGACTTTGACAATGTTCTCTCGCTAAAATTATGATATTTCATTTCTCATTTTATAGATGATCTATAGATCAATTGGTCTAGTTTTTGATATTGGTGTTAACGTTTCTGTTTCGGCTACTACCTCTGTAAATCCAATCGTTTCAGTAGTCATACACGTCATTGGAACATTTGCATTCGTAACCGTTGTCTTTCTCATTTTAGCATTGAATTGAGTTTTGTGTAAACCATAATCGTCTTTTATTCAACCATCCTTCTATTAACGCCAATGATAAAAATGCCCAACAAATATTGACAATCATTGACAATTTTTTAACTTTCAGTGGAATTTAGATTTTTATACTCCTTAACAAATTGAAACGGGGGGGGGGTCTATAGAGTAGTGGTGTGAACACACTGGGACGCAGCGCTTGAGAGACCCGTATTCCCAAAGGTTGACTTCTTTCGTTCTTTCGCTAGGCGGCGGCATCTGTTAAAAAAAAAAGAAGATGTATAGCGTAATGGGCGCCCTGCGTGGCTGCTGACAGTTAAATTCGACTCCTGTTATAACTCGTCATCATTCGCTCATACTGTTCTTGTAATCAATCTGCGTGTAAGTTTGAAATTAAATGGAAATATTATTATAAACTCTTGAATTCCTTCTGTTTTTAATTGAATGAATATGTAGACATTGCTTCTGCGTTGTTTTTAATATTGCAATGAAGCAAGTTCTGTTAATGGAAAAGGTAAAAGGATTTTACTTGCTAGAAAAATGCTTCTTTAACTCTTTAGCGACGAATTCTCCTGTACTTAAGTGATTTGGAAAGAAATGCAGTTTGACAGGAACTTATGTTCATGTATTTGAATTGCTTGCATCCTTGTTTTATGCATTCATTCACTAACAGTGCATTTCAAGTTTCTTGCAGTATGATGTGACACATGGTTTTGCTTTTCTGATGCAGGAATTGGTGGATTGTGCAAAGGGTCGGATGGCAAAGGCTGCAAGTGCAATGGAATGCTTTGAATTCTCTACTTGCGATCACTCATCTCCGGTCTTATTATCTAGGGTGTCATCATGTCCAAAGAGAATTCAAGGCAATGATGTTGTCAAAGTCAGAGTTTCACATGATGATAAAAAGGTGCACATTGTTCATCTTTTCATTCGTTCTAGTTACAGTATATCTTGCACTTATAAGGCAATTAAAGTTAACCAACAACATTTTAAGCTTCCTCATATGTAGCTGAATGCATTGTCAATTTCCGCAATTAATGAAATTCAATTTATCCATTGATCGCTTATAAATGTGTTCCATGATTCTGCAGATAGTGGTTATTTTTGGGCAGAAAACAAGCATTATAGGCTGCTGAAGAAGTAGGCTGACTCCATTCACAGAGCATGTGGGAAATTGTCAAATCACATGCCTCAAATGGCAAATCACTTGGAAATCAGCTTCTTTACAAAGTTAATCTGTTGTTCAATAATTGTTTATCAAACAATAACATAGTGCAATTCAGATTCCTTGTGTAAGTCCGCAAAAGGTTATTCAAGTCAGGACTTGAATTAGTCTCAATTTCTTGATTGTTTGTACTTCGTAATAGATAAACTAATAATAATAATATTCAAAGATTACAGCTCTGTTAAAGGCTGCTCCTCTCTTACATCAGCACTTACTAGAACAGCGGTTCCCAAACTGTGTTCCACGTAAGTCGAATACAAGGGTTCCGCGAGAACTTTCAGTGCTAAAAAATTTTATGTTATAATTTTCTATATCGATCACCCTATAAAAATGTACAGTGTCATATTTATATTATATTCTAGCTGGAAAACTGGCAAGTGGCAAGAGCAATGTAAATAATCAGATTAAAAGCTGATAAGGCATGTAGGCAGTGAAACAGAATAACTACTACGGATATTACTGACACATGGTTTTGTTCATGACGTAAGAAGTTCATTTGGTCAAATACTTTCTCTCTGTAAACGATCCCAATAATAGGAAATCCCGTCAAAATAAAAGAAGGCCAACCCCCTCATCCACCAAAGATTATGAATATGTTATTGAAGTTTTGAACCAGAATAATAAAAAAATACCACACTCTGGCAAAACGCAATTAGGCATAGTGTATTTCTCCCATTTGCCACAATGTATTTGTGCGCAGCTGGATTCTCATATTATGCGACAACCAAAATAGAAAATTTAAATCGACTAAACGCTGCATCAAATATAAGAGTCCAGCTTTCTAGTATCAAAGAAACCATCAACAAACTGTCATAAGAAGAAACAAAAAGCATCACACACTTAAAACATTTTGAGACTTAGCGTACAATTTACCCTATTTTGCGTTGCGGTTTAGACTAAACCTATTCGCTACTTTGTACAATTTACAATAAATTTCACAAATTTTCATAAGAGGCTTTTTGTTTAGCATGAAACATTATTTCTATTATGTTGTTGATAATCTAATCCAAGCCTTAACTTGCAATTGCCTGAATTCCCAAGTGCTTGCTTGTGCCTACAATATGTTTATTTTTGGATTGGGGTTCCGGAAAAATAATTGAACATCAGAAGGGTTCTGTGGCCAAAAAAGATTGGGAAACGCTGTACTAAAAGGTATGTTGGTCCTAGTACAGGTCTTTTTTTGGGCTGGTCATCATGATTTGTAGTCGGTCTCCATTTGGAACTCTATACCTACTCTTGTTGGCCACTCTCTAAGTTTCTGTCTTTTGCTCATCAAACCTGAAAAACTATCTCTTCCAATCTGCCTATCTCTCTTGATGGTTGCCTAGCTTTAAGGGGCACTACTGAACTTTCTATAAGGAGGGCATTATCAAATTACAGTTGTATTGTATTGTACTGTTGTATGAAGATTAGAAACGACTTAAGGGGCCGATGATTTGCAAAAGATTTATATAATGGTCGACTTGTTTAATATTTGTTTAATTATTTCTGTTATCAATGTCAGCATAAGCAATTGCGAAATCTTTATAGTGTATCAAGTGATATATCAGTGTTTAGGTTTTCAAAGTTTAACCCTTTAATGACAAGCGTTATTGATTACGCCTTACGTTATACTACGAGCTGGTTGTTAAGAGCCGATGCTAACTGTTAGAAATATTGATGGCTCATAATCTAGGATCAGAGCCAGATGGGTATGGAACAGAAACTCAGATGATGTGATGCAGGTTATCTCAAGGACAAATGCAATGAATGTATGCCATGCTAAGCATGCAACAATTATTTAACCATTCCTATTCATTTCAGTCTTTCTCTTGAAAATTGACTGCTTCACAAACATCTAACAAATGAATACTTCCAAAAGTGTTTATATTGCACAATGTCATGTGTGACAGGCCTAAACTTGCAGGTTTTTCAATAAAGGAAATGAACTGAGAAACTGTATACTAATTATTTTCATTCGTTCATTATATTATTATTATTATTATTAATTAATTGAATCGGTAGTGCACGCAAGGTCAGACCGAATCTGAGGTGCAGATAGTCAGTCAATCACAATTAGATATCAAAATACTTAAAATCCACAGAGAAATTGTGAGTTTTCAGCCACATTTTGAAGCAAGGAAGTGAAATTGAGCTATGTCATTATTAATCAGGGATATTTTCCATCTGGTCAGACAAAACTACAAAGCATATTATATATATAAAAGTTTCAAGATATATAAATTGGCAAAAGTGCAAAAGTTAGTGTTAATTGTAAACCATTCATATTGAATACACATGCAGGTGGACAATAATGAGGAAAGAAAAATATAACATGAGCGTCGTGATGACAAATGAACAAAAGCCAAAAAGTGACCTTAAGATAAAAGGCGATTTAGATGAAAAGTGTGAAATGTCATCTGGAGTGAGTCGAACGCAGCTCCAGAGATGATAGAGATGCTCCAGAGATGATAGAGATGATCGACCCAATCAGGTCGATAGTGCCATTAGGTGAAGGTGCTGACTCCGAGATGTTAAAGTCATTTAGTCAGAATAAGATGCTAGCTGGGCGAAGTTAGCCAGCTGAGGGCAGTCCCTGATATTATTTGGTCAGGCATCATTGGTAGAAAGCTTGCTCTTTCTATTTAGTGCCTTTCTTTTAAGAACTAACTCGGCTGATGTGGCTTGGCACTTGCCAACAGCTCATTCAAACTCAACTATGACCTACTTTCAGAGCGGTTTTGGCTGTTCACTCTGCCAAAGTGTGTGAACTCATGAATTTATGGAACGCTTTCGTTTGCTGAATTCATCTCTACTCTCTATCGGTTTAGTTTCCATCACTTGAGATGTCTTCCAGCCATTAGCTAATAAATACCCTGCTCCAATTTCTTCTCTGTGGTCCATCTTTTTCTTTGCTCGCTCACTCACTCATAGAGTACAGTAACTAGCAACTTATTGGTCATTAAAAACCTCACATGTCAACCTCTTCAATTGATGCTGATGATGGATGTATTACTCGCTTCTAACATATATCAACCTTCACGATTGAGCTATTTACACTAGCTTCCGCTCTTTGCTCGCATTCGGTTTAAAGTTTTTCTCTTTTCATCCAGAGCGTTTTTCCTTGAAACTCCAACCTATCTTTGTGACCTCATTCGCTGTCCTATCTCGGCTCCATCTGGTCACCCTCTTCATTCTTTAGACCGACGTCACCTCTTGGTATCTCAGATTCAGATTACTTATGCCCAATACCACTCTTATGTAGTGTATCTCTTGGCCTTTCCTTTTGAACAATGTCCCGTCTACAACTCACTGTATGATCTGAACTTTGCTGCTTCTGTCTCTTCTTATGACTTATGTCATGTCTTATGAATTTCCTTGTCTTGTGGGATTTTCACACAGGGAGAAACTCTGATTAGGTCATACTGTGAGAGGCACTTAATAAATCCACAAATACAATATACATGTGTATTAAATCAATATCTAACGAGTTCATTTTCTTGCATTGCATTATAAATTTTAATGACCATTTTGTGTCATTGTTAATGTCGTAAGGAAGTATATTATAATGAGTGACTAGTGGTGTATTTATTTTTTGTCTGTATTTCAGCTGTTTACAGTTGTGCGTAATGTAAGGGAGGCACATGAATGCCAGGAATATGGAGAAAAGCAGGAGTTTCAGGATGATGTCGACTACATGCTTGATGGTCTACACTCTTCACAGCCTCTCGCTACGCGATGCCTTAGGTACAATGTACACTTATACACTTCTAACCATTGAAGGCAGTTACAGGTTTTCTAGTGCACCTGTGATTGACTGTTGTGAGTCGTTTTAAATTTTTTACAGAGATTGTTGATTTATATGGTGATGTATACAATAAGGATAGAGGTCCATACAGTTGTTTTATATACCATTAAGTAATTTTCTTGTGGGTTTAAATGAAAGAATAACTATATTAAAAGTGAACCCACTGTGTTAATGTGAATTGACAGTCCTGCACAACCATAGTTCACTTACCTTAGGTTGAGAATAGATGTAGAACAGGGAAAGTATAGTTACAGTCGGTGATTAAGGAAGGAAGATCACAGACTGCTTCACTAACTTTGAATTATTTATATAATTATTTCATTTAATTATTTCAATTGATCTGTAATTGTATTTTACTGTATTAAAAAATTTATGAAGTATGCAGAGCCAAACGAGAAGAAATATGTTTTGAGAAAATAAAACCATGTGGAGAGGTTACAAGCTAGGATTTTACATGGGTTGATGGAGAGAGATGGACCAATTGAGGGAATGGACTGAGACTGAGCCATATGTATGACGAAATAGAAGATCAAGTCTGCTTGACAAGCGGAGTGGATGACGTGAGGAGGCTGAAAGAGGCCTGAATATTACGTTGACTAGATATTTGTGCCTTGAAGACAAGAATGAGGATTTTTAATTTAATGCATGAGGGTAGAAATGTGAAAGTAACCTGGTAGCCTTGCTGGTGGCCACATTTAGGACCAACTGCAGAGGTCACAGAAGAAATGTGGGCTGTTCCGTAAGAATGGAATTACAGTCGTCAATTACAGACAGAACCCAGCGTGGTTGGTCTTGAAACGAATGCATTGAGGTGCTGGGAGTCAGTGAAGGGATCAGCGAATGAAGGAAGAGATGCGACCAAATTTTGGTATTGCCCCACCAATTAGTCGGGCAGCAGCATTGAGGATGCACTGGAACTTGGAGATATTTGTGAGAGGAGAGTCCAATGAACGCAATGTTTCCAAACTCTACCCTGGAACAGATCAGGGCATGCACAAGCGTGGACACATCATGCAATGAGAACGACTGTCTAATAGAGTGGATGAATTATATATAGATGAAAATAATGGTCACTTAAATGGAAGTTGATTATTGAAAAGAATTCTTAGTTAAATTGAAGTTGGATTGATTAAAAGAACTCTTGCTGAAGTAGAAGTTGGATTTGCAACCATTATTGTTACCAATATCTCACTTCTATTTTACAAAGTACATTGGGAAGCTAATAACATTTTGATATTTTTGCATTCTCGTATGGAAGGTTGTACACTGGTACATTTTCACATTTAATACTATGGCGATGAGCTCGCTGGACGTCAGAATACAGACTGGACGATGAGGCCCATCAACTTCATCGACATGTGTCGAGAAATTCCCAATTTGCTGTCATTCGTGGCCAACGTTAAGTTTCGCAATAGAATATAAAAATTGCAATTTCTGCTAATCCTGCAATGACCTCAAAGAATTTACAGCCATACATAGTGAGGGTTCTAAAGTCTGACTTATTTTGTAAAAGAAGACCAAATTGTTAATGAGACTCAAGGTGCTCAAGAGTATTTGATAAGTAGGATAGAATGGAGGTAGGTTGGTAGTTTTGGAAGAGACTAGTACACGGCTAAGTTTGTTTGAATGAAGGAAAAACAAAAGCCACTTTCAGAGAAGGAGGGATACAGCCTTCAGCGAGTAACCTCTTAACTAGATTTAACCAAAAGGGATAAATAAAGTTCTGTCCATTGTGTAGCTGTTTTCTTATACAATGATGGCATTGTAAGTAAGTAAGTAAGTAAGTATATTCTTATTTAATCGATTGCATATCTGCACTCTGGTGTTCAATGCACTTGATGGCACAGCAGTCTAATTAAAAAATATGTAGTGAACCCAGCTGGAATCGACATTGAATATCCAGGGTCATAGTTTCCAATTAGTAGAACTCTTTTGCACTTAAGTAATCTTGAATAAGATACTTTTAACTTATACTGATTTTCATAAATTGGATTTTATATAAATTTATATTCATTTTCTTCCTCAAGTAGTTCATATCTCATTCTTCTGTTTCACTCAACTGTGTCAGGTACAACATTAGAACTTTTCTGCATTTACAACACTGAAGCAAAAATTTCATAAATTTTACAAATGGATTTTGTAGTTTTATCTACTTTTTTCATGTCACTCATTTGCACAATATGTAGCTTTTTGTGGCTGAAAAATTTACGTGTGATCGTTTGTCGGGGGCGGGATGGGGGGCATAGAATAATGGATGACACATTGGGGTGCAGAGCTGAGGAGCGGAGTTTGTTACCCATATCCCCTGTTGATCAGAGGATACGGGATCAGTTCTTTCGCTAGGTGGCGACATTAGTTAAATTGGATGTATAACTTACTGGGTGTCTTGCATGGCAGATGAAAGTTAAATTCAACTCCTCTAATTACTTGTCATCATTCATTTATACTGTACTTGTAATTATACTGTAGTTTTATATGTGTGAAAGAAAAAGGATTATTTTAAATTACTATTTATGGTTCAACATTGCTTTGGACTTGAAAAGCATTCTGATTAGTTATAAAACTCTTATTAATTAATCATTTGTTCTTAGCACACTCAGTCTTGCATCAAAGTGCTTGGTTCCTGCTTTTCGGATGCATATTCGTGCTCATGGAACTCTGACAAAGATATTGGACGCACTTCATGATGCACCAGATTTCGTGGTATTATTACGACTTATTCAATGAAACACTTCAGATATCTCATTGATCTCTGACTGCATTTCTTTATACTGTAATTAACATCTAAATGATGATGATGATGGTGAGCCATTTAGATGCATGTATACTCACATAATCCAATTTTGGTCCTATATAGCAGTTTTAAGTCTGTTCATTAAATGACTTGTGCTAATTAGAAGCTGACAGAAATGCTGTTGCTATGGTGATCAGTATATAAGCTGCACATTTTCTTTCTATCAATCAATAAATAAATCAATGAAACTTGCAGAAATCTACTCAGAGGTGTTCTGTGCTCTGCCCTGTATGATGTTAATGTCATTTGGAACTAATATAATACATCAGTTAGAAAAACAGTACAGTAAGCTGAAAAGACTCACCAGTGGTGGGCCAATGCACAAGTGTGGAACCAACCAACCAACAGATTTCTGTCGACAGCTGATAGATGGCATGGATGTTCAGTCTATTGGCCAAGTTGCGTCGAAAGACTAGAGCGACGACTGGTGACAGCATTTGCAGACACGGTGACTATGTTGACAAGTAGATACTCATTGGGGGAATATGACACGCGTCAGGATATTCGTCGAAGCATAAAAGAGGACGTGGAAAAGGCATTCGTCGTGTGTTGGTCGGCTGCGTCAGAAGCCATTCAATAAAACAAAAACACTCGGCTACAGGAGGCGTACAGTCCGTACACCATCTGCATGGCTGAGACTCGACCGTGTACATGAGAAGGGATTGTTTGATGCAGTCTCATGGCCTAAGCAACTTACTAACAAAATGCCCTTTAAATGCACAAAATTCTTGGCAAATGTAAAGAACAAGTTCGGTTTACAAAGCTAGTGTTAGATAACTACAACATTTTTGCTGTTATTGAGCAAATTCTGAATATAGCCTGCCCTACATGAAAATAATCGTCAAAATTCAAGGACAATATGTTGTCGTTGCATGTTGTCATTGCATCATTTGTCATACTAGTTGATAAGATCAAAATATTTATGTCTGATTATGATACCATTTGTGTGATGCATGGATGGAGAGCTCATAAAAAGAGTTGCCCTGTAGAAAGTGCTAATAAATGTCCAGATATGCATGATAATAAGTAAGCTGATGATGATGATGATGATGATGATGATGATGGCATGCTTTTAGCATTCTCTCACTGTTATTAATTCATGAGCTTCATTCTTGTTAGTTTTTATTCCGGATGTTAATGTGTGGTTTTTTCTATTTTCAGTCATTGTCCCTCTGTCTCTCGGCCTTCTTCTTTACAATGTCACGTGATCGCCTTGCCTTTGAACTTGATGAGTTCAGTGTGAGACTCATTCTGCGTCTGCTTGATGCCAATTCTAGTACACACACATGTGACAATGTTACTGAAAGGACTTCAGCTGCAGATGATGAACTGGAACGCATTCGGCTCAAGGTCTTTGACATCTGCAACGCTACAATTCATTCAACTAAAATGCCTCTCAATGTCAGACTCAAGCTGTGTCATATGACGGTGTGTAGTTCAAATGTTTCTTTCGTTTTCTCCCTTTTGCTTTCTCTTTCTTTTTAACATGATTATATAATATATGTGTAATTGTGTATGTATCTTCAAATGTTTGCAGTGCCTTCTAAAATGCACCTAACGTTTGCTTATGATGGCTATAACCATGGCTATGATATGATGGCACCGTTGTTGTCGTGCCACATTTTAGTTTTATTGCATTATTTTTATATTAAAAATTAGTAGTTTATTTTTCAATAAGTCAACTGATTGTTTTATTGGAGTCTGGAACTTGAAAATTACGAAAACTAAGAATTCTTATCAAATGATTGCAAAGACAGATCTCTCTCAGCCTGTGCTGGAAAGTTCGTTGTTATATGTTTTGTATTCGGGCAGCAGTCATTCACTGTTGCCTGTCCCTCTTTCATATGGAACTCTCTACCTCCTAATGTTACCAACTATGTCAAATGTCTTTTAATCTTAATTCAAAACCTACTTCTTCAAAGCTGCTTATGACACTTAATGGTTGCCCAGCTTCAATGTGCACTTCTGAACTTTTTGTAAGGACGGCATTATAAAATTAAAGTTGTATTCAAATATTAGGAATGTAAATTTTTTTCTAAACTGAAGCGGTTTGAAAGAAAATCTGTTACTAAAACGTTGGTTACATCTCTGGGGAAGAGCCAGCATTTGTCAGTATTGGAACTCCTTTTTTAGCATGTGTTTTCCGTCCGCTGGACTTATGGATTCTCCTGTGTTTAAAAATGCATTGAACCAATTCTGATGATGGTATTTAATAGCCCTTAGAAGTTGCATATTCAACCTAGCAATTAAATTTTTAACAATTTACAGGCTATGAGGTCTCTCGAGGTAGAGTGGCTACCATGCTCGATTTAAAAATGGATATAGAACAGATTTTCTTTTCATTGCTACCTACAATGAAAGAATCCTTAAATGGAGTGATAAACACTGGCATGCTTCTATTGAATTCGAACAGCATCGCTGACCTAACGCTTCAGACCACTTGAAGGCTGATGTACTTGCTTTCAACCTTGACATTGTTGTCCTAGTGAAAACCCGGTTAAAACTTGATATCTTGATATTGTCTTCAGCAACCCTAGCTAAATGCTTTCAGTCAGATACCATCACTCACCATACAAAAACTAGGCCTTGTTCCAGAATTTGAATGGATGCATGCAGGACACCCCTCGATCTTATCTACTCATGAGAACCTTTTCTGCACTTGTCAGGCAGTAACCTCCTCAGTCGACATGAAGCCCACTTTGGTGTTAAGCCACTCTGTAGCTGAAGCTGCCTTGCGCCCGGTTGGACCTCTAGCCTTGTATCGTACAGACAAATCCATTATAAATATAGATTATGCCGGCCTGGACGCTATCTTAAGGATCACTCTCCAAATGCTGTTTTCACGATTGTGTAAGCTTTTAACCTTTTTGTTTCCAACTAAAGACCTTTAAAAGTCTTTTTGTGGGGAAAAGTTATTTATAAGCTATAACAATTCATGACTAGGATTATTGGTGGTATGTGTAGGTGTCTAAAATAGTACTCGTAGTATAACATAATTTTGCCATATTTTTTTCTTAGACGGGTTACCTTGGCATGGAGCTTCTGCTTAGTTTAACATCAAAGCACACAGCCGACTGGTTGAAGGAAACGTTGAGGTCTGATGGTGGCCTTAAGCACATCATCAATGCTGGTATGTCAGTCCATTGATATGCGATGCTATGACTTAGTTTAATTAAATACACCAATTATGGGCTTCAGACTTTTCTGATCTTATTTGACAGACGTGCTCTTACTGTTGCCATTTAGCAGCACTCTTGAGTCTTATTTCAACACCTAGTCTTTGTAAATGAAGACTCATTCATAGCTGTGGGAACATATCCAGTTCGGAAGGATGCATTAGAGTTTTCGTGTGAAATGGAGCTTACTACTTAATTATTATTATTAGTAGAATTAAATGGACAATTTCTAAAGCGCCGTAATAAAGCCATGCCGCTATAAGGGAGCTTTACAATAACATGATCAGCAGGCTAACAAGAAAAAAACCATACTATGACAATGACTACATCAGTTCAACAGGGATATGCCTTACTGAAGAGGTAAGATTTGAGTTGAGCCCTACAGATCTCATTCGATGCTGCAGAACACACCTCAGGCAGAAGGCTATCCCAGTAGACACATTTCACTCGTTGGCATTTGCCCTTGACCTATGAGACCACCAGCACACACAAGTATGTACACTTTGTGTTTTAAGTTCTCCATCTGTGGGAAATGCTATTGATGATTGAAAGTTCTTCGTTTGTTTGACTTTAGATGCTGGCTCTATGCTAATTAATGAACCAAGTGACTGCTGTTCTGTTTCATTAGCTTGCCATTGTATTGATGATATGGTGAGGATGAGTTGTGCTGATGATTATCATGATACCCTTCCTGGTCATCTTCACCTCTACGTACAGTCTGAGAAATGTCTCAAAGTTCTAGACAATGTGAGTTCATCATTCATAATCTTATTGAACTTTTGATTTCTGAATTTGTTATAAAACTTTTGGGTACAGCTAAATACACTTACATTGTACTGTAAGTACTAGAAGATCTGACAGATCATAGAATACCATTTATTAAAATATGCAGTCATGTAAAATTTCAGGTTTTCCTTGTCATTTTTACAATGCATGATAAAGCAATTTGTACATTGACAGCAACATAGGGATATAAAAAAATGATAATATGATCGTTTTGACATGAATCCACTAGGACATGGTCTTGTTGTGTCAAACGATGATCGTGCTTCTTCAATGATTTGATACATACTCGTTTTTAAGGTTTTAGAATCTCGCTGAAAGTGAAATTAGTACTGCATGTCACACGATTGGTCATGAATTGGAGCTCCTTTGTTTTTACCCATAGCCACCAAATTCTTGGTTGGCATTAGCAGATGAAATTGATTTCTTTTAGTGTAAATTACTGCTTGTCTTGGTCATGAGAAAAGTCTCTTCAGATTCTTTCAAAACCATCGCAGTAATGAAGACTGATGAGAGTGACTGACTGGTGTCTGTCGTAGAAGCTGCATTCAAATGAATCACATTTTCTTAATAATATTAGATGGCCAAACGGAGTTCGTTAAGTGCTGCAATCTGAGTCTCAATCAAATAAAGAGTCTTGAGAAGATGGGGCTCACTGTTTGGGGTGGGGTTAAATGGATTGCCCAACAGAGGTCTAATTGGGGTTTTATGTGGGCTCAAAGATGCATGATTCTGGGTGTTGTAACATATTGTAGTTCTGATCTTATTATTATTATGAGGAGATCGATATGAATAGCAAACAAGAGATTTTCCACCAGCCATCAATTTCATGTGATTCTTGCTTCTATGTTGTTAAGGCAGAGTGGCATTTCTGCTTCTTATACTAGGTTAAATAGGTAATAGTAATAGTAATCTTTTCTAAAGCGCCACTTGAAAGCCATGTGCAGGGCACCAGCTTATTCATGAGTGCTGCATCAAATCACAGGGGTTGTCCAAAGGGTAGTCCGTGGTAGAGCATAGTACGGAATGGGAATGAGATGAATGCTTGTCATAGTTCTGCCATTTTGTCTGAGACTTATCTATTTATTTACATTGGAATAATGTTAGTTCCCTTATTTCAGCTACATTAACAAGTGAAACTCAACTGCTTCCATTTTGCACCTGTGACAAAGTTTTCAGATGCCACAGTGTTGCATTTTGTGATGCCAATTATTTAACGTAATATTATTTTTAATGTTTACTTCAGGTGACATACATGTGCCGAGAAAACCAGTCATTCCTGTTAGAATATAGTTCATCTATGTTGATTGAAGATCTTAACAGGTGAATTCTCACATCTTTCTTTCATTTAGAAAGCAGGTTCAACAGATTTCATAACTTGCAGGTTCATAAGCCGAATGCCTTCATTTCTGCTTGAGGTTGTGACCTGCTGTCTCTCACTGTGAGACCTTGACCTTGGAAAAAAACCCTTCTCGGAAGATCTGAGGAGGAGGAGAAGGAGGAGGAGGAGGAGCAGCACCATGCTAAGGATGTATACCTAAGTTGTTCTATGGTTTCCATCTACTGTCAGCATAGTGCCATTCCCTAGACCTTGAACGTATCTACTTTTCACACGGCCCCTCCTTGTGATGACCATTTCTCATTTCTTGGTTTTGTTGAGTAGGAGATTGTTGCTTCTTGCCGAGGTTGAAATTTCACGTGGATTGTTATCGTTGGTGTCATATCAAATGTTGATGTTACGCGACCGATTGTGATTCAAACTGTCTCTAAGAACGATGCATTTCAGTGTTAACATAGTCTAGAACTATGTTAACACTGCCTATGTTAATATATGTGGCTGATCTCTTTGTGGTGGTCATCTGGTTATTTCCACATCCTTTGCAACATGTCGTCAGCTCCTCATTCTGGAACAGTCGTCCATGCAAAGTTCTCTGACTTGATGAGCCTCTCTTCATTTTTGGCCTCTTTTGGACAGTCGTTCTAATGATGATCTTATGTCGTCAGTTGTGGCTCTTGACTCTTTTCACTCCCCTTCAGATGTACATGCACAGGTTATAGTATACACAATAAATGTGCACTTGAAAATTATAGCATACATCAATGTACAGGCAATTAATGGCAATTTAATAGACTACATGAATATTACACACTGGTAAAGTAACTGGCTCAGCTGTAGAACAGTGTGCGTTTAGTTGATACATTTAGCGCCATCTATGATGACGTTGTAACAAACTGAGCATTTTGTCATGCCGATGCTTAACAACCTTAAAGTTGACAATAAACAATGGAAACCAACATTCTCAGCTATGTTTACAATGTTCAAACACTTACTTTTCAACTGCTCAGAAAGAGTCCCAACTCCAGTGTTGACAAAAACATAAGTATTCAAATGACCATTAAGCATGATTTAGGGTAAAGTCATAGCTGCTGAGGGAGGCAATTCCAAGCCCTAGGTTATTTCTACATCAACAGAAAAAGAATAGCTGAAAGTCACACTGAAACTTACATTGGATCACTGTACTTACTATTCCTGTCCCTGGAATGGATGCATTATTTTCCCTTGAATGGTTCTATCATGCAGCAGAAGATATTGACACCCTACAGAAGACAAGGGAAGAATTTAACCAAAGATAGCTATGTTGAACCGTCCATCCCTAACTGCCACGGAACTGGCAGTTTATTCGCAGCCATAAACACTGTTCTAAGGGCGTATACCTAAGTTGTGCTATCGTTTCCGTCTACTGTGAGCATGGTGTAATTCCAGAGACCTTGAATGTAGCTACTCTCCACCTCAGAAACGACCTAAGTGGCCGAGATACACACACGGCCCCTCCTTGTGATGACCATTTCTCATGTCTTAGGATTTGTTGAAGAGGAGATTGTTGCTTCTTGTTCCGATTCGTCGGTTGCTGTTTGTGCCCTAGAGGAACCAAATAAGTGTCATCTGTGTATTTCATGAGAAAGTTGGTGCTGCAGCTGCTGCTGATGCTGCTGCTGATGCTGCTGCTGCTGCTGCGGGTTTGATGATCCAACGCTACAACTATGATTGCAAAATGATCGAGCATTGCTTACGGCCTGGTCCGCAAAACATGTCAACATGGGTTGTGTTGTCAAAGTATGTATGCGATTTCTAAGGGAGCATGGCAGAGTGTGTCAATCTCATTTGATAAGTCAGTCGAGCTGAGTAGATCATGTTCGTTGGTTAGCAGTAGAGTTGTGGTTCTTGTAAAAGTGCGATAAAGGCTGTGGTCGTGGATTCATCCACCAATGCGTCTCTATTAGGTGGTAGAGAAAAAGCGGGATACATGTAATTATGGAGAATCTGCATGGACAAGATTGGAAAGATAGAAATTGATCTGAAGTATGATGGAGCAGCAGGACAAAACCATAGCAGGAAGTGTGATGGAGCAGCATGTACTTTAGGAATTTAGTTAACCATGGCTGTTTTCATTGTGTTGCAACATAGCATGAGCTGTCTAATAGGTTGAATGGATATGTCAGTATCTCTTAGATTGCCAGTGTGGCTGAAGCGTTGGTAGTCACAGAAGTAGGGCGTCAATACCTTCTACTGTGTGATAGAACCATTCAAGAGAAAATAATGCATCGATTTCAGGGAAAGGAATGGTAAAGTCATCCAATGTAAGTCTAAGTGTGAGTTTTAGATATTCTTCATCTGTTGATGTGTAATGATTGTTTTAATCTGAAACAGAGACAGACTTTTAACCAGGATATGAACGACGTACGTTAACAGTGGGTGTTTACACAAGTGACCAAGACAGGCAGGGGGAACTCAGCTGGAACTTATAACATCAAATATAAAGTTACATGTAAGATTATTGCATTAAGCTTTGCTTTTAGCTTCAATTTGTGTTGTTTTCAGTTTGTTTAACATTTGCATAAGAGACCTAACAAGCAAAGAGTCAGTCGCTTCGTGTCAGAGAAATTGCAGTGGAGAGAAAGTCAACAAAGACTCTTGTCCTCGGTTTCTCGTCTCAACCTGTTTCTTCACTTTGCTTAGACTTCTTCTCAACATAACACATGAAAGTGGTATGTCTTTATTATTTAATCGTACTACTCTCTTCTCTTATAGTAAGAATTCTTTCTTCATTTTTATTTTCAAATGTTGTTTCTTGTGACCACTTAAATGTATTTGTCATGTTTTTATGCTACAAGCAACCGGTCTGAACCTACGAGATCCCAGCATATAGTGAGGTCAAGGTGATTGGTAATGAAGGCATGAACTAGAGTTGAATTGTAGTTGAATTGTAGTTGACTAGTAGTAATAGTGTGCTGGAAGGGGTGCAGTGGGAGGAAGGAGTCAAAGAGATTGCTCATTGCATCTTCGTAGACGGTGAAAAACTCAGAGGTGGACAGGTCAGCGATAGACATTGACACGCAACGCCTGTACAGAAGTATTATGATCCATCCACAAACATATATCTGATGATATGGTCCAATGCCTCATGGTGGAAAGGGATGGTGACGATGATGAGACTATGGTCGAAGGACGATGGAGGTGGATGGTCAGGTTGGCTGAAGCAGAATTGTCCCTTGTCCGGATGACGTCAAACCATACCCAGTGGATTGGTCAGCTCAGCCACATCCTACTTTCAGCCAAATTTCTAGATGCTTGAGTTGAATTCAATGGTTCCTCTGAGCCAGGCTCATTAAGATGTGAGCTGAGGTCACCAATGACAACTAGGGCATAACAGAGTAGACAATTTCCACCGAGTACCGAATCCGAGTATTTGGGTTAACTATTTGTCAGATTCTGATACGAACCAAATAGTAGCGGCAAATCTGGCCAGCGACTGGACGAGTACCATATGTAGGCAAAGCACCTACCACGTACACAGCTACGGAGAACTATCTAGAGTCAATGCAGAGTCTATAGCAATATCCTTCATATAGTGTATTGTTGCATTCTAGGCTATAGCAATAAATTTATTCTTTAATAACTATATATGTGAAAAAAATGTAAAACCTTGTTATGAAATTTAAATATGAAGCTATCAATGACGTCTTTACTCTCTAATGTTTACGGGAAAGTGGGTGGAGCCAATTCAAGCGGGAAAATTACTGATTTGGTTGTCACCAGGAGAATACAACCAAAAGAATTTGAAATATATGAATTAACATGATCATTATTTTACATAAATTCAATGGAATGTTAAGTTCTTGTTTAATTAATCAATAGCTTATAAGGAAGTCTGTTAGTCCTAAATGTATTTGATGAAAAAATATTATTTTATCAAAAAAAATTATTTTTATCAAAAAAGTTACTTTTAGCCATTTGCGGGTGTAATATTTGCCGAGGCGAATACTTCCAAATAGTCCAATATTCGGCCGAGGCGAATGGCCGAGGCGATTTCCGGTTATACCCTAATGACAACCAACTGTGTTTCAGTGTTGAAGCAATTTCACTAAAGAACGCCAGTATCGGCGTTCTTCAGCTCTTCTTATGCATAGAACAAGAGATTCAATAATTACAGACCCGTCTAATAATAATTAGATGATGTATATTAGTCTTTGAATCATTAGACTACAGATGCCGTTTGTGCAGCCATGCAAAATGTTCACTTGAAAATGAATTTATGTTAATTGTTTATCATTCACTTACATGTTGAAATTAACCATAACCACAGTTATTTTATTGTTTCACTATCATTATACACATGTAGGTAACATGTTCTCTGTGAACAAATTAATGTATATAATTTATACATCATTATTTATTTAGTTATGGACTAATAACATCAGATTAAGAATTAGCATTTTTTTATAAAACCATCTGATGTTACACAGAGTAATAAATAAAACAATAATGGTAAACCCTTAAGGGACCAAAATCCCGCTGACAGGGTCACCCAATTACGGAGATGAAATTAAGTAGTGGTGGATGATGTATTGAGTATTCAGTAAGGTGGTAAAGTTACTATACTAAACTAGTTAATTAATAGAAAGTATACAAACTAAACAGATTGTGAAGAACTAGGCACTTCATATAGAGTGAGTCAATATGTGCTTACAGAGTTAGTATTTAAAGGTTTCATAATGGTTTATATTCCGGATTTCGTGTGGTAGGTAATTTCCTGCTATGGGACCAGTGTAGGCAATCGAGAATTTACGCGTGTTTGTACGAGGAAAAATAGGCCGATAATCATTAACATTTCTAAGACAATACAGATTAGCTAGATGAAGTGGTTTGAGGTAGATCTGATAAGCAGAAGGTAGTAATTTATTCATAAACTTATATACAAATTCATTTGCCTGGCATAGCGTTATTTGCAATACTTGCAATATGGGAAGGGGAGAGGTATCTGGCAAGGAGGTATTCCTAATGATTTTAAATGCTCGAATTTGAAGTACAACTAATCTATTCAACCGTGAGTGATAGTTTGCAGCCCAAATTACATTGCAGTAGGTTCAGTAGGGATGAATTAAGGAAAAGTAAAGGTTCATGCAAATTGTTTTAGGTATTAGGTACGCAATGCGTGATATAATTCCAATATTTTTAGAGATTTTTTAGGAGATTTTTTCAATATGTGTGTTCCAACATAGACCCCTAGAAATTTCGTAGATTTTACTACAGATAAGGGTGTATCATCAAGTTTCAATTGCTCTTCGATAGAGGGGATTTTTTCCGATGTGAGGCAGAGCAGATGTAATTAGTTTTCGTGGCATTGAGAGTAAGTCCATGTGCAAGAAACCAGTCATAAACTAAAAGAAGCTATCGATTTAAAGATGAGATCAGTTGCTCATAGGAGGGGCTGGATGCAAGAATGCCAGTATCGTCGGCAAACAAAAGAAATTTATGAGTGGGTGAGACATTGGGCAGGTCATTAATGAAGAGTAAGAAGAGGAGTGGTCCCAGGATAGATTCTTGTGGGACACCATATTTTATTAACATTACTGACGAGACTACTTCGTTGCAAGAAACATATTGGGATCTGCTGCTTAGACAAATTTTGAACCAGTCTAGAGCTAAACCCCGAATGCCAAAATTTGAAATTGTCTACTAACAGGAGATTACTCATAATTACCCATTAACAGCTGAATGAAATAATCCAAGCACAACTTACAAGAGTGTGTTTGTTGATGTCACTCATGTCTTGAAGGTTCTGCACTCTATATATTTACATAGAGTTATCCATGATTAAACTTAGATGTTGTGTGTTTTACAATACAGTAATGAACAGTTATGCTGGATCTTCGATTGCCTGTATGCGCTGCGTAGTAATAAATGTTCCCTACTAAATTGCTGAGCACTGACTTCAATGCATAAGACATGCTGCTGTCTGTTCTGTTCTGTTTGCCCAGAGCGTGGTTGCTTTGTGATTGGTCAACAGAAGAACCTCCTGTTTCATCTTCTATCCAGTGTTCTAAGTACATCTACCACAGTCTGTGCTGTGCATCAGTTTGACCTCAGCATTCTGGTTGGTTGACATTGCTAGTTCTAACGGTTTCACCTTATCTCTGGGACATACTGTGACAATATTATCCATAAGTTAAACAATTAAATCATTGTAGCACAGCTTAGATTAGAAGGGTCTGTTGTGGGTTGAGATGACTCTTGTTTGGCATGTAGGACTAAAAGCTTGAGATTAAGACACTATAAAGACAAAGGAGTATTCAAACTTACACCTCAATATATGATTGCCATGCTCTTTCCTAACACTGTCGGATGATCTAGGAGTTACTCTTGACTATGAGCGGATTCTCTCTCAACATGTGAACCTCATTGTAAGGAGTTGTTACTGTTGCGGACTTTGCCGGATTAGACTTCGTCGTGCTTGGCTGATAAGACCTTAGTCTTGTTAAGTATTAATAGAAATAATGAACACTAGACATTGTATAATATTTGTAGTAATTGTAATAAAGCTTCAAGTAACAATCATAGTCTCAGCACATTAAATATCCTATATACTTAAAGTGGTGCTAATTACTATAATATTTTATATTTGATTGGCTTATCTGATCCCCAGGGCGTACGATGTAGGATGCATCTTCATTGTTCATTCTTTGGTCGATGTAGACAATTGGTAAGCGAATCTCCTCTTCACCATAAAGTCTCTTTCATACGGCAGACGCGTTGAATTGTTGTCGAAGTGTGGAATTTCTTCACTCACAGAAAGAAACTTCCGCAAAGGCAAAGTCATTAATTCATCGAAGCGTAGAAAGCAATTCCAAACGACAAAACGGACGCAGTTCGATTCAAGTATCTCCAGTAATGTTCAAATTCACAAGTCGAACGACTACAAACGGATTTCTTCATATGAATCGCTTGGCAAACTGATCAGCGGCAGGAATGTCCTATCGCTTACTCATACGTTTGACTCAAAACGACGTAGCTTGACGTGAGAGTACCATAACTGTCGCCTACACACTCAAAGCTCTAAACTGCGACGATCTTACACAAGAAAATGCTGATTTAGTCTAGTATTAATCTGTGTACTTGGTTTCAACATGAAGACCTCATTTTTAAACTCCATTTCCCAACTCCTTCATCTACCATCTTATTTCAAACTGTTGCTGACGCAGTGTGACGCAAGCGTTACGTCATTAATAACGTAATGAATAGCTTTGGGCATTAATTTCTTTAATATATATTATCTAATCGCCACTTTGATTAACTAAACGCCACTATAAATTAATTAGCTTAAATAATCTACTTATAATTAATTAAGTGTTATAAACAGTCATTTTGAGAAGGCTGATATTCGCTACAGTTATTTCCAGCTTCGTAAGCTTTGAGAGAACTTAATTTGCTCTCTCTCATTTATGACGTGATAGGGGTTCTCGCTAATGCCTTCATTACTGCTCGAATTGACCTCCTTACATGTTGGCCTTCCTCTTTTCGTATGCTTTCGGCTGCTAGGATTATCGAGCGAATTCCTAAATTCTCCTCTGTCTTTGCATATACACATGTGTTGATGTGTTGATGTGTTGATGTGTTGATGTGTTTATGTGTTTATGTGTTTATGTGTTGATGTGTTGATGTGTTTATGTGTTTATGTGTTTATGTGTTTATGTGTTGATGTGTTTATGTGTTGATGTGTTTATGTGTTTATGTGTTTATGTGTTGATGTGTTGATGTGTTGATGTGTTTATGTGTTTATGTGTTTATGTGTTGATGTGTTTATGTGTTGATGTGTTGATGTGTTTATGTGTTGATGTGTTTATGTGTTTATGTGTTGATGTGTTGATGTGTTGCATTGTCTGCCTGTGTCTCACTCAGATTTCTTATAGCATTGATGCTCTGGTTTTGCGTTAGGTTCTTTGTCGTCTTACTTGTAATAATTATGTAGAGGGCTATTTCAAGCTAGCTAGATCCAATAATATAAATCTCATTATTCATAGCATAATATTCGTTCCTTCATTTTATGCTGTCTCATCAATGTATGCTCCTTATTTTACAACCTATAAGGATCATTCATGTCAAACTAAAGCTTCACTGATGACCAACTGGCCATGCATTTAATTCATTTGTGTGTGTGTGTGTGTGTGTGTGTGTGTGTGTGTGTGTGTGTGTGTGTACAGTTGTGTTGGTACGTACATGTGGGTTTTTTTATGTGTCTGATTTATCTGCCAGATGAATGAAAATTGTTGTTGCTTTGAAAGGGTCTTAGTCTGCTGATGAATTTGGTTGAGAACTGTCACGAAAACAGGAAACGATTCATTCATTTGAAGATTCAAAACAATTCTGAGTCGGAAGAAGAAGAAACATTAGCTCTTCAATCATTGGGAATGGTATATATTCTTAACTTATATTTTACTATTTATCTCTTAAATTTCAACTTATCGTTTCAACATCTGTTTTACACATTAACAGTTCACCATTTTTAAGACATGTGGAAAAGAGGAAAATGTCTCTAGCCAAAGTATACTTATCTTCCATTTAATTAGGGTTGCAAGGTGTCCGGTATTGAACCGGACAGTCCGGTATTTGGACAAACTGTCCGGTCAGAAATTTCAGACGTTATCAGACATGGTGGTGTCCGGTAATTTGGGAAAATTATTTTAATATTGTAAAAGCAGTAAAACTAATAATGTGTTGATGACAATTAGTTTGGAAATACATGATGCATACGAAAAGGTGAAAACTAAAAACGTAGATTACGTGGCTGAGGCTGGCTCTGCAAGTTCCTTGGGTTAGAGATCTTCGTTTGGAAGCATCTATTATATCGCATTCATCATACATGATCTACATGTAGGCTTTGACCCAATTTTCAGCCATAACAGTTAACAAATGTAAGCTGTGAAATATGATGCTGACCAAAACTAGCCTTCAGTAAAATCAATGTCTTATTGGTGTCTTTAGCTGTTTACTGGGTTTATCCATTGTAAGGGAGGGGCTGGATTAGAGCTCTGATAGGCTTACGCATGGGAACCAGGTCCACAATCTGGATTTACCATCAAAAGATAGCATTCAAAGAGGCGACTATGAAAATGGCGCAATCGTGAAAGGGCGACAATAAGACGAGCATGCAAACAAAAAAGCGACAATCAAAAAGGCGAATACAAAGGCACTACAAAGAGCTCTTGGATTATTTAGAAGATTCTTGGATAATGGTTAGATTGGAAGAACAGCACGATGTGGTACGTTGGGGTAGCAATACGTTGTTCAACATTGAACCATGGAATGCCCACCATTCTGCACTACATCATCTTTCCAAGTGCAACAACTCAGTGAAAGGTTGGCATAGTGGATTTAGTCAACTCCTTGAAGTTTGCCATCCCACAATTTGCAGATTTATAGACAGTTTAAAGAAAGAATGCAGTCTTAAAAAACTAAGCTTGTGCATTTCGTTTCCTGGCAATATTGTTCTCATTGAAAAAGGAAAACATACAAGGAGGTGGCTAAACGTATCACCAAAATAATTGACGAATATATCGCATTCGAACAAATTTAGACCTGCTAAGAGGCATCGATAGCTAATAATCTCAAATTAAAACATTTTAAAATTAAGTTTCGAGTGTTACTCTACACTACAGTAGACCTAACTTAGTTCGAATAGTTTCTCAAATAAAAAATGCCGTATTTTCAATTTACGACTTTACTTGTAGACACAAAATTAATGTAAGACTTTTCGTATATGCTAATTAAAATAGCTTCGTCAGTTTGGCTTCGACGTTTACGAATATGGCGCAGCTATTGTACGTCACCTTTTTGATTGCCAGTTATTTGCTTGCACACTCTTTTGATCGTAGCTCTTTCAAGCAAGTGCCTCTTTTGTGGTCGCCCTTTTGATAGGATGCTCAAAATATATGCGTGATGCAACAGAGTGGAGGGAGTCCGAAAATACGATTTTTTGCGTACGTAATAAACTATATGGAAGGATACTCGTTCTTTCGTCCCCGCAATTCGTTCACCGTAGTCCGGTAATTTACTCAACACTACCTGGCAACCCTACATTTAATATGTGGGACTTCTACACAACATGGTGGCTTAGAGTAACGGATGAAACACTGGCAATCAGAGGAGAGGAAGTGAGTTCAATTCCTGCTACACTTAACTAAAGTTTAAGGTTTAATAGTCCTTCTTTCACAAGGCAGTGCATTTATAAAATTAGATGTATAACGTGATGGGTGCCTTATTACTATCATTCGTATGATATTGTTATTATTATTGTCATTAATTAAGTTTGTAACGTACGCAAGGTCACCCTGAAATATGAATCTGAGGCACGGATAGTCAGTTGCCAGGAGAAGATGCAACTAGATTTCCAAATCCTTGAAAGCCAATGCGAATAGTGACTTTTGAGTCGCTTTTGAGGGAAGAAAGTGAATTTAAGCTACGAAGAGAGAAAAAGTGGCAGTCTGTGCCATTCTTTAGGAGCAGAGGCATGAAATGCAAGAGATCCCATAATTGTTCTGCATAATGGCTTAGCTAAAGAATCTGTACTTGATGATCGTAGGTAACGAGGAGAGATGCAAGAAGTTAGTAGAGCATGAATATAGGTAGCTGTACTGGTGTTGAGGACTTCATAGATCACACAATCCAACTTAAATTTTTATTCTGATTTCAACAGGAAGCCAATGCAGCTGGTGCTGACTGAGGAGCATGTTCGTAGTGTGACATGCAGTACTGCGCAAGCCAAGGTGTTTTAGATACGTTTCCCACATATTTTTAGTTAGACCCAACCTAATGTGACATGTTGCTCTGATGTGTCAGGAACAAGATTTACAGAGGCTTGTTATGTGAGGTTGAAATGTGAGCTTGCTGTCGAGGGTAGCCCCAAGTGTTTTGACAGTGTTTGAATGTGGTAGCGCAATGCTCTCTAGGTCGATACTAGAAGGCAAAGGGAACGTACGTAGGCATGGGTCTGAACCAAACAGAATTGCCTCAGACTTGACTGGATTTATGGCAGAACCATTGAAACAGAACTATGCATACATAGATGATAGGTACTTTTTGTTTTAGTTTACCAGACTGATCAACTGTGACAGAGCTATATGGAGCTGAGTAACATCCGTATACTGTTGTTATTGGATTATCTTTCCTAGTTTATTCCTTGGCATTTGTCATTTCTTTATGCAATGTACTGGTAAAACTCATTGCTAAAATGTTAAGTAAAGTACAAAGTATGAAGTCTGTGGAGGCATGAAGGAAGTCTGTCTGAGAGTTTTAATTAAGCTGTCTACCATTGGGTTCTTATTGTCTCTTGTGTTTAGCTGTTCAGCCAGAGTTTCAAGGCAGCTCGAATGATCGAAGAGGCACATGATGCAAAGATAGAGGCAGCTGAAAAACAACAGAAGTTGACAGCAGACTCAGCTCTCGCATCAGGGTCAGCTGAAATTGACCAGAGTGGCCAGTGGGTTGAATCAGAATCTGGACTTCAGTGGGTTGAAAAAGATGAGGAAAAGAAGGAGGAGCTCTTGCCAGAAAGATTCAAAGCATCTCTCAATCGCATTGAGTCCCAAGAAATTCCGTCTTCTTCCCAAGATGATACTGACAATTACATGAGAGGTATGCACGTTTCATCATCATTTGTCATTTTCAAATAATAGATGACTCTGAGGGGATGGTCTTCTGTTGCCTTCAGAATAAGCTTCAAGGTAACTTAATACAAGGCATGCACAATGGGCTCATTTTTCATAGGTTCTGACTTGTGCCAATGCAGGGATATTTAGCCCTCTTGCCACATAGGGCCAAAATATCTGCTTTCCATTATTAATCGTATTCCCACAAGGCCTGTAAACTAGCTGCACTGAACTTGTCAAATACCTGTAAGGTCGATATTTCGGCTTGGCATCTATACTTTATCCTAATGAGCCTTGAATATTGGCTACGGTAATTAGGTGCGCTTATTTCAATCCCAGCATTTGACTCAGACAGGAGGTGGCCGAATTTTAGTGACACTGACCAATGACCATGGCTGCGCAATGAAGCAGTACATGATGAGCGAGCATTAAGTGAAGTGAAGCATTCAGTCTTTTATGCTGTGTGAGTATGTATGTTTATATATATATATATATATATATATATATATATATATATATATATATATATATGTACAGGGTATGTTTAGCAACATTGAAGTTTGACTGATTTGTTACTGAGCTGGAAGCACTGCCAACACCTTATGAACGACCGGGAGATGAAACTGGCAACAGCAGAAGTGCGGTTCGTGGAGAGTTACTGCGAGGTTTGTGAGGTTCAATATGGCTGCAGATGATTACTGCTCTGTGTGATTTCTCATTTGGTTAGTTGTGTCTTTCATTCTAGATCTGCATACGGCTGGTAAGCACATGGAGGACAGCTTCGTGGCAGCCTATGTTGCTCTACTAATTGGATCCATCATTCAACAGGATGTGGTTCGTCTCTCTGTCTCTCTCCCTCTCTGTGTCTGTGTCTCTTTATGTCTGTCTGTCTGTCTGTCTCTCTCTGTCTCTCTCTCTGTCTCTCTCTCTGTCTCTCTCTCTGTCTCTCTCTCATTGTTCAAAACTTCTTGAAATAACTTATAGTCAATTGTTCAAAATATTCAGATGTTTAGCTGTCATCATTCATTTGGCCTAGATCCATTTGTGTTTAAGGACGAGCAGTCTGCCTCCTAAGTATGAGCTGTCCAAGGTTGCTCATACCTGATTCAGTGACAAGAATAGATCTCTGAGGTTTTTTTGGTGTTTGCTTCGATGGCAGCATTTGGCCGAGAGTGTTCGTAAAACTCTACCCGAATTCAGCTTCACTCCGTTGGTCCGAATGATTCGCAAGTTCCTTGGCTTCATGAGCTTCACAGTAAGAAACTCTTTTGCTAAACCATTTTCATTGTGAAGATTTATATAGCGCCCTTCAGGGTCACTATTCAAAAGCACTCACGATTCTAGTGCGACTGTAAAGATACAAAGAGTTAGAATGGTCTTTGGGGGACAAGCGCAAAGAAAGGCTGTTAAAGGCCATGTGGCCAAACACTGAGAGGCACAAGTTTTTTGTAGTTGTGTGGGAAAATGGAATAGTGAGTAGACCTCACTCAGTAGAATGGAGAATGCAGTGACTCAGAGTAGAGGAGACCATCTCTTTATACATTAATTAGGTTGCTCTGAGGAGTGCTATTGGAGGCCAGCTCAGTGCTAAATTCTTTTGAACCTCGATTTCTCATCAACTGTTGTGGTATTGTAGAGATTTCTGTGAGTCATTGTGTAGCAAGGTTTATACAGTGATGTCCATATTCAAGGAGATCTCTATGTCCATTCATCACTGCCCTGTTAAGGGGTTGGCAAACTCAGTGATCATCTGAGGAAACATAGAGTATATGATCTGTTTGTTTATGTGGTAGAGAAGACATGTTCTGCTAAGACGACTCTTTCCATTGAACATTTTCCATCACATGACATCTATAGCAACAACATTTATCTCTTAACAGGACATACAATGACTGTAGGGACTTTGATGCAGTGAGTTGAGATGAAGACATGCGTTGGTTCT
This sequence comes from Bimastos eiseni, assembly GCA_959347315.1. Classification (NCBI taxonomy): domain Eukaryota; kingdom Metazoa; phylum Annelida; class Clitellata; order Crassiclitellata; family Lumbricidae; genus Bimastos; species Bimastos eiseni. Next base: position 23,746,092 of record OY365818.1, on the reverse strand, counting down.
CGTCCGTCGTTCGTCATCACTCTGATTCTCAACTCTGTTCAATTATCTCCTTCTGACTGAGTAGAGGCTGATGAAATGGAAGTGGATTTCCTTGATCGAAGCAACTGAAACTCTTACACCGATTGATGAAAGGAGGTTAATTAGTGAACGAATGAATGTCTTTGTGGGGCTGAACAGTAGGTGGGTGGCATGGTCAATGATCACAATGTAGCTAACCATTGCAATACGAACCTCTCTTCGGTTGTCTTTATCTCAATGCATATGTCAAGCACTGGGAAACGAATGCAGCACGTCATTAATGTGTCTTAGATGTCTTATGACTGTTTCTTATGCACAACCACATATATACAATTATACACTCACCTACTGTATTCTGGATGGATGTCGTTCGAAGCCATCTTCGGACATGTAGATTGGAATGCGTCTCGGCACCTGTGAGCGTAGTTTCTATTGACAATGTCTTTTGTATTACTTCAGAATTTGACGAGTGCAAGTGGAAGCAAGACATTTCAGGATATTCTAAAGGTTCTTGAGTCTTATCAGCCGAACGCAGTCACTTCTGATTGAGAAAGAAGTTCATCTGCAATCCAATTGACAGAACTTGATACAAAGCCTACTCCTCCTCTGGTTTCCATTATCAACTCTTCCTCTCTAAATATAGTTTCAGTTTAAATGATATGATTTCATTGGACGAGGAGGAGGAGGAAGGTTCTTTGTGATGGAAAGGTTGAAATACAAAAGGGACAGCTTGAAATGCCACCCAACTCAGGCAACTTTCTGTATATTTTGATGTTCTTTTTTGGTTTTAATATGCACGCACAGTTTATGTGGAACCAAATATATTGAACATAATTTGAAAAATGAACATTGCTGCTCGCATGTGCCTGATCAATGTATGTACTGCATGTACTTTACCTCTGTTGCTCTCATTGCACGAAGTTATCTGAATGTGACCACAATGGCATCATCGCTAAGGCATACTTTTCCTGCATGATGGGGATATACGAAGGCCAGAGCAAGGCCAGAGCAAGGATTGAGGAGTTCATGAACTGGATGAACCAGAGTAAGATAGCTCCTCCTTTAGCGCTATCATCAGTGGAGATGACGGCTGCAGACACGAATGTCCGTCTGTTTATGGCAGTCATTCCAGATGCTAATGAGGTCCTGAGGAAACACTTACCAGCAGCCCAGAGCAGTAAGGATTGTCTATGACCCAGGTCACATGGATTTGTCCTACCACCCACAGATGATAGGAATTTCATGAATCACACAAAGACTTTTTTATGTTGAAATCATCATGTATACTAAAGTATGTATGTGATCTTGGACTGCAAAAAGAGAAAAGATGCTTAAGCTTGCCTAGTTTGAATTGACTTAATTATAAAATGGCTTTTATTCTCAATGTGTAAATTTAGTTTGGTCCTGGCGGCTTAAATCTTTTTCCAAATTAAACAAATATATTGTATTGCATTTGTATAGACTAGTTTTGTGAATATACTCGTCTTTTCTAAGCTTGTATATAATTTATTTGGTCACTGGTAGGTATATATAATTTTGTCCCTTGAATTGTTGATGAATCTGATGATGTCTGGTGCACTATGCAAACCATGTGGAAAGAGTGAATGTCACTGAATTTATACGTTGATCAATAGTATATTATGTATACATATTGGCAATGCATAACATCAAATACCATTAATAGAAGAACTACATAATATGTCTTTGAGAACTATTATAGTAGAGCTTGTAAATGGGTAGATTAGCTCACAAAAACATTGAATTGTTTTGTATTTGTATTATCTAAAGACTTTGAAAAGAAAAGTGCAGCAATAACAATGCAGCTGACCCCGGTTGATATTATTTGTTTTCAGTAAAAACTCAAGACTAAGGCTGTCAACGGGTACTCAACCGAAGCTGACTACCCGGGTAATGAAATCGGTTTTTGGGTACCCGAAATTCCGTAAAAAATGCACAATTTCTGTACATATGCCAGAAATATTCCGTTGGTCATATCGGCTGACTGCCCAGGCAACAAAATCAATTCTTGTGCGCCCAACATTCCGTACAAATGCGCAATTTTGTATATTTCCTAACAGAATATTTGCGCTGTCTGGTACCTGACCGCGCAGGTCGATGAGTACCTGGGTCGTCATTTCAAAATTTTTTTGACGGCCTTACTAAAGACAAACCTTCATCTTGTTCTTATGGCATCGGGTTGACCTCTAGTCACATCATTCATTTCTCTCTTCAGAATTGTATTCTTTTAATTCTTTTATTTTGTCTTTAGTTTCTTCTGAGTGCAATTCAAAACAAGATTTCTCATGCCAACAGTCATTCATGTTTAATATACGATCGTCTCATTTTACCAATTGTGTTATTCGTCATGTGCAGTTGCAGGCAATAAAACCAATCATTAGGGCTGTAAATTTTTCACGGTCATCGCGCGATTCGCAAAATTTGCGAATTTTGGATCCTACCGCGAATTTTAACGTTTTTCCGCGAGTGCCGCGAATTATGCTGTTTTTTCATCCTGCTCGTGTCTTTGACGTGGTATAGGCTAAGGTTCTAAACATTAGTTATGACTTCGTGGGCAAAAATGTTCGGTGGCTATAGGAAGATGTTCAGTTTAAACCCGGTATGTTTCAGATGAACGGCAATGTACTATTTTTCAGAACATGCAATCAATGTGTCCATCGAATTTAAGCGGAGGGTCAGTAGCTCTAAGCACCTGAATAAGCACTGTTAACAATCGCAAGGCACAGGATATCGAGAGTGTAAAGGCGAAAATGAAAAGATTGCAACCTGCTCTTTTGGCTGTGTTTTCAAGGCAGACATCGTAGTAAGAATACCTGCTATTATAGGCATGAATGTTCATTGATTATACTCAGTTATTGACATTTTTTATCGTGTTACACATTTGGCAGCGAATACGCTGCAAATTTTGTGTTTTTTGACTGTGAATTGACCGCGAATTTTTCAATTTTCGACCGCAAAAAACATACAACCCTACTAATCATGGTTGTTCAGTTTTCATGTTTCAGCTTAAACCCCTTCAGGGACTGAATTGTCACCTTACTCCTGACAAGGTTTCATAGCAAGGTTTTGTTTCTTAGTGGAAGTTTGTAAATGTGTATATCCATAAAAAGAATATCTTCAACTATTTACAATTTAGTGTTGCTTTACAAATTGTGTATGGATTCCTTAAGAGCTCCTCCAGGGGTTACCATCCATTTTCATTTGCCTTTCCATATGGTAGGCACTGTGCTATGCAGCACTGTGAAGAAGGTATGCTAATGGTTGGATCTTTAATGCCTGTATCATTTGGATACTGTTAGTGTTTTCTCTGCTCCTATGTGTGTACACTAATTTTCAGATTTCATAGGTACTTAGTAGAATATTTTGAGAAATTGCTGTCATTTTTATGAGATATCTTAATGTACGTATCAGTTAATATGTCACTTTGCTTTGGTCGAGACATACTCTTCTTCTTTGGCATATGGACTTGTGCAAAGATAAATAACCAAACCAATAAAGCATTCATCAGCTCTGCTCTTCGAGTCACTCATTACACTTTCAAATGTTCAAAGCTTACAGTTGACATTTCTTATTTGCTATTTCTAGCATGAAACTTCTGATATGATAACAAATTCTTAATTCTGACTCTCATGTTGCGACCTTTCACCTGTGACTTATAGTCTTCTAGTACTTGAATCTGAATAGCCTTTGAGTCACCTTTGGATGTCATAACAGGAACAACATTAGCAACAAATTGCTGCTATAATGTTGCCGTATAATAGTTTTGTTGTTCGATGATTTTGTTATTTAACGTCATATGGCAAACGAGTTCTGTAAGAACAGAAAATGTGGTAACGTGTGATAGATAAGAACTACTGACATGACACAATTTATGTCAATGCAGAGAAGTTAGAGAACTGTTAAGGAATTTTAATTGTCTATTTGTAACGTTACTTTGAAGTTCTGTGTGAATAAAACATATTCATTGTCAAAGAATGGTTCAACAGCAACTGGTTTCTAAGCACTGCTGAAGCTAAGTGAAAACATGGCACAAAGGCCAAGAATTGAAGGAGGTCAGATAAACAAATGAAATACCTATAAATATCAGTAGAGCTGGATAGGTAAGATATAATGTTATACATGGTCACATGTTTTTTAAGTGAAATATTTCACGCACGCACACACCACCGTACGTTGTCTAATGGTTGAATATGTAGGACAGTGTTTCATATTGAATGCTTTCCACTCGTGGCATGTTACTCATCAGTTGACTTTTGGTTACACAAACGTATGCTTACTAAGTTTTAAGTAACTATTTATATCGATTTTCTTTAGTCACTTTAAATCCGTTTAATTGGTGAATTAATGCAGAGTTAGTTGAGCATTTTATCTCAGTTGATGACCTTCTGTTGTGTAGAATGGGTGATGCAAATGAGTGATAACGATGACCCAATTTGTCACTTTCTAATTGGTCTTTCATAATTTCAGTCCTTAACTATATTGAAAGATAAACACTGTCTAAACTGACTCTTAAAATAAGCACAAAGCATTCCAGATGGACAATAGTTTCAACAATTTCAACACAAAAACATGTGATCATATAAGACTTAAGCTATGTATATATATAAATTGCATTGATTGATTGATTGATTGATTGATTGATTGAGCATTTTGCTTTAGATGATTACTTTATCATGAATATATTCTGCTATTTTCTACAAGAAATTCCCAGAAAACAAGGCCCATGTCCTGGGAGACTAATGATAGTGAGGACAATTGTTGAGGATTACATAGAATGACATATTATTGAGTAGCTTAGAGGAATATCGTAAATTTTTAAATGGACTCATGAACTGATGGACTGTACAACTTACCACAAAGTAGCACATTCATGGTATTGTACTGTATCAGCGTTGTCAACTTTGATTTTTACAAATGCATTAAAAAATGCTTAAACTTGATTATGCTTTACTTGTCAAGCAGTTACTCAGTTTACTTTCTCAATAAATGTCAGTGATCTGGGTCTTACTTCGACTACTCTTTCACTCTATACATCCATCTCTAATCTCTCTTGGTCCAGCTTTTAGCTTTTTTTTTGCTGTCTCTCTTCCATCAGACAATGTTTTCTTCTCATATTTTTTGCCTCTTTGCTAAACACTAGTCATCAATGACGGAGGAAAGTTTTCAGTTGACTCAGAGAAACTAAGGACCTCTAGGCTCTAGCCACAGGTTCTGAGGAAGACGATTACAGCTGGATGTGCCAACAAAATTATACCTTCTGGATTGGCCCATAGCTGTGCACATAGGGGGAAGCACTAGAAGGTCATGGACAGATGACCGTAGGGAGACAGGGAGGAGATCAGGGGGCAGAAAGTCAGGAAATGTAATGAAACAGGGCTGACAAAAGAGTTGCATAATAATCCACAGAATCTTAAAAGTGGATATGTTGATGGAGTCCCGACGAGTGTGATGGTGGGGGTGGTGGTGGCTTTAGACGATTTCTACCCATCGCAACCAATTAATTAACAAATAGTTCTTTAAGTTCTATGGAGACATCAATTACTGTTTTCAGCATAAATTACGTGTTTGTGTCCCCTATTATTAAAGTCAATGCTAGGTTTATTTGATAGAAAACTGAATGGACTGCAATGGGTCGGCTGAAGTGTCCGAACTGCCTTCGTATCACATCCAGTTCAAGGTTCTTTGCAAGACGTCTCACCTGATTATGCATGTTTAAGTAACAGAGATAGTGGAGATTGCTATAACCAATCATGTTCAAGTGCATATTCAAGTGCTCTTAAGCACAACTTCACTTGAAGATGGAAAACAGATTTATGAGAGACACAAAACTGTCTGCCGTGTAGCGTCGTGCAAAATCAGCGCTCATTTCTTGGCTTTGAAGCATTCAGGTTGCCATAAAGACTTTGAGCAGACCCTTGACTTCACTACAATTACAGATTTATAGACTGCAATTTCTAAATATATTACCAATTTTCTTGTTGAAACTGGCATCAGGCCAGAGTTTAGAGTGATAGCCTGTTAGCTGAATGTGCTTTAAGTAGTAGGCCTGTGCATCAAAAGGTGTCATGAGTGAAAACGACCAAAGTCAGGTTAAACGAACGAGTGCGTTGACCTGGTACTCTGTCTATCAAAGCCAGGTCGTAGGTCAGCCAAAAACATTGTGGGCACCAGAAGAACCAGGGAGTATGTTGAACGGATATGACAAAGATGACTCTGTCATAAGAAGAAGTGAGGAGCGATTACCACTTGATTGGAATCATTCAAAGGATTCTGATGATTGTAATCATTCAAAGGATTCTGATGATTGGAATCTTTCAAAGGATGCCGACATCAAAGGTAAGATTAAGTTTTTGCCAAGTTCTGTGTAGAGAATTGACTACAGTTGTGGTGGTGTTGATTGATTTGTTTGGTTTGATTTCTGTTCTGCACAAATTACCTCCATGCTTTATTTTATTAAGGCCTACTTCTTCTTGAAATACAATGCATTTTGGATTACGACTGAACTGAAGTAAATTTCTTGATGCTTGGCTGAGTAGTTATTTGGAAGGGGTGCTATGTAAATTCTTGGAATGAATGAACGAATGAATGAATGAGTGTTCACAGCTTCAGCTGACATTCTTCAATCTCTCATTGAACATAGCAGAATATATCATCTGCAGGTGGAACAGAGAGAATGTGAATTGTAACATTTTTATCACCACTGCCATTCTCTGCTCTTTCATAAATGTTTTTCTTTATTCCTTCACATAAATAACTTCTATAAACAGTCATGCTCCAGTTATTGAATGTTTTGAAATTTTGGTAAGTTTAAAGTTTGTGTCATCTGTGTAGCATAATGATGATACCGTCTATCATTCATTATTTTATCCATGTATTTTTATTCATGCATTGTTTCGTCTTCATCAATCTATTTCTTCATCCACCTGTGCATCCATTTCTTCATCTTGGCTAAGATTAATGGTTGGTCACCAATTGCAATGAGTTACCTATGAAGGACAGTTGCTGCTGCTGCTGCTGCTTCTGCTCCCTGTGGACATTGGTCCACAGGGAGCAGAAGCAGCAGCAGCGATATCCGAGTGGGAAATATCTCTTTGCTAAGTTTCAGTGTTCAAAGTCTCTATAATATGCAGCTCTGTCGTGCATGGGATGAAAAGACAATTGATCAGAGGGGTTTTGTTGGTCCAGTGGTTTGTATGCTGAGTGGGTCGTCTCTTTTGAGGTCAGAGGCTAAAACCAATGTGAGGAAGGACATCATTTGTTTGAGATTTCTGCTTCACTTGCTCCCATAGTCAACTCAGCTATAATGAGCAGAATGGACAGATGTGCAAATATAGAGAGGAATGACCACTTACCCTCATGTGATGAATGACCACTTACCCTCATGTGATGAATGACCACTTACCCTCATGTGATGAATGACCACTTACCCTCATGTGATGAATGACCACTTACCCTCATGTGATGAATGACCACTTACCCTCATGTGATGAATGACCACTTACCCTCATGTGATGAATGACCACTTACCCTCATGTGATGAATGACCACTTACCCTCATGTGATGAATGACCACTTACCCTCATGTGATGGAGAGGCTAAGAATAATTAAGTCTTTATATGGATTGCGACTGATCAGGGCGAGCTGAAGGAGGGGGGGACTGCTGGGCTGCTTCTAATCAGCAAAGCAGTTCTCTACTTTGATAATGAACTTGTTAAGCACCGGTTCATGAGACACTTTTTAGGTCTGTCGTGGCTGATTGAGGTCAACTTCCTCAGGCAGCCATTGCTTAGTTGCATATCCATCGCTTTCATTTAACCAGATGAGTAGAAAACCAACTGGACAGAAACTTAGTTAGCATTTGATTAAGAGGAGGAGGAGGAGGAGGAATAGCATTTTAACACTTAATGTTAATATTAGGTGTTGAGATGCTATTCATCTGGATATGTCTTCACCTGGCAATTCACTAACTACATGGTCTCACATTCACATATGTATGGCTTTACATGAATTACATCATATTTTGTAATAATAATAATAATCACTACTTATTATTCGGTCAGTCACCTCTGCATTCAGTCATTGTCATCTTCCTAGAATCATTTTGTTTGTGTTTGTTTCTGTCGAATGAATGAATGTGTGACAGATGGAGATCAACCAAATAGCAACATCAATGATCCAGGTGATGCTGTCACCAAGGAGACTAGCACCAGCAGAAGCAGCACCCTGGCTCTTCTTAGGCCACTGTCAATGGATCTGAGACGGATGGAGCACCCAACGGATGAAGTTGAAGCAAGAAGACTGGTCAGGTCGAGGTCCACAATCCCCACCTGGGATCAATATGAAGAGTTTAAGATGCCAAAGCGATACCAGAAGCCGACCAATATTAAGATCAACACTAGACTCAGTCGCACCTTCATCACTGTACGGTTACAAACATTGCACTCATTACCTACTTGTTTATATATAATATATATATATATTAATGTGAAAATATGTGACATTGCCTGAAAAAAACTGCACAAAGTCTTAAGAATTTTTTGCAAGAAGTGCAGTTAGACATAAATTAGGTGAAATATATTCACTATGATTTATACTCATCTTTATTCATTGTTGTCATCTCTGTTGAGTTTTGTTATTTAAGGAGGTTAACTTGAGCTACAGTATAATGCACAGATCAACTGTATTCAAGTTCAGCAAAATATTCTTCTAGAGAAAAGCATAATGAGTTGATTCTCTTCCTCTCATTCTTCTTCCCTCTCAACACTTCCTTCACCAATCTACTATACCTTCCCACTGTTATGTTTATAAATCCCCTTTTCTTTTTCCATTTCCACTTTGTCCGTCTCTCTGCACTCCCTTTCCTCTCCACTTCCAAACACTCCTTTCCAATAATCTTCCCTTCAAATGCATATCAATCACTCTCTAACTGTCTGTCAGTATCTCTCTCTCTATCTCTTTCTCTCTCTCTCTGTATCTCTGTCTATGTCTCTCTCTATCTCTTTCTCTCTTCCATTTCTTTTCTGTTTCTCTGTTTCACCCTCAACCTTTCCTCCACTCTCCTTCCCCTCCGTTTTCTTTTCTCATCCAATTTCTATGCGTTTTCCTCTTATTAATTTACATATTGATCAATTTCTCCTTTTTTCTTCCCTCTCTTTCTCCCTTTATAAAATTTCTTGAAGCCAGCAAATAAAACGTTGTTTACATTTAAGTAATGTAGTAATGTCAGCTTCAGAGGCTGAGAGTGCCACTGAACAGCCTTCTGCGAGAAGTGCTTAACAAATGCACAAATAAGATAAGATATTTATATTACAGCTAATAAAACAATATGATATAAAAAATAAGAAAGTCTTTATGCAGATGTTAAAATACATGATTTTCCAGGGTGCTGGAAGTGATATGTGCAAGAAGTGTGGTCAACGTCTGTATCAGATGGAGAAGATTAATGCCAACCATAGTTCCTATCACCGAACGTGCTTCCAGTGCTCAAGATGTCAGCGTCTGCTCAGGTCAAATAGCAACTCATTGGCTGACAAAGATCTCACTCTATCCCTCTATTGCCTGAATGCAGGAGTGCAAGAACATGACATCAGCAAATACAATGTGAACTCATTTGCATTCAGCTTAATACAAAGTGGTATTATGTCCTCTCTAGTGCTGTATTGGTTTATGCAGTGCAGCGCTAATATTGACTTTTCTGTATAAATTATTGAGTTTAGGTGAAGTTCTCCAAGAACCCTTCACATCTAGTTCACATCGTACTGCAGCTGTGTGCTAAGAAGCCTCTAGGGCAGTGCTGTTCAACATGTGGCTCGCGCCACATGCAAAACACAAAGTCATCACTGACCTAATTGCATGGCTATTCGTTCTTAACCTATATACATATGTAAATTTTCATGTATTGAACATGCTGACAATCCACAGCAAATGACATTCATGTACAGAGAAAGAAGAAAAAATTAGAAGTTAAATTTTAAAACAAAGTAAATAATGTACTTGGCATTTGACAATGTAAACACATGGCATACATGCGATTATTCATTACGATTATTCCATATTAAAATGTTAATACAGTTAGTAGTTTTCAACAAATTTTAGTCATTGCTTTTGAATAATTTATTGAGTGGCCTGTGGTGTCAGAAAGGTTAATCATTCCATAAACTTAAGCTATAATTAGCTGTAGATCATACTGGTCATTAGCACTACTGGTCCATTACAGCAATTCATGTGATTAGTCAAACACCTCTACCTGGCGCCTGACTATAACACAACACAACTATACTCATGATGTCTAGATAGGGCTGATGATATCATTACAAGCACTTTCTCTAATAATGTAACAAAAGGAGGATATTGAGGAAATAGAGGGATATTTGGCCATTGCCAGGATTTCAACAGTAGTATGCTTTGCAACAGTTGAATGTTTCAATTGTCATGATGATTGTTTCTGTTTATTGATTGTTCCATCATCAGTCTCAGCAACTTCATCTCAATGGATGGTCAGCTCTACTGCAACTTACACTTCCTGGATGTCGTCTGCAATAAGCCAAGTAAGCAAATCTTTGAGTTGCATTCCACACACTGGAACTGTGTTTGTTGAACAGATGTCAACAATTGTGGAATTCTCTGCCTATGTCTGTCTACTTGTTTCTTTATTCAAAGTCCCTTGTTTCGATTATGTATCAACTGAAACTATCTCTTTCAAATTCATTTTCCTTCTTTCTGTCTTTGTTATTCTCTGAAAGACTCGTTTCATTTCAGTAGGTGCTGTTGTTATTCTTTTATGCTATAAACTCATTTTCAGATTAGTTTCAAACTGTCTTAGAATGAACAAATAACTAGTATTAATTATAATGATAAAAATAATCATATAATATAATAATAATAATACAAAGACTTAAAGTTTGACATAAATACTACACAAATGCACCGAAACATGAAACATCATCTTCAATCAGATGGGCATGTAGCTTGTTCTTTTATTGTATTAACAACTGTATTAACAACTGTATATATATTATTTATATATATGAGTTATGACGTCAGCAGACATCGTAGGTGGTAAAATTTTTGACGTTCTACTTTTAAACAAAAATTACTGCGGTTCACGTTTTCGTCAGAGTTGAATTTTAACGTCTTTTAATTAAATAGCAACTCGTGACACGATGAATCATTTCCACTATAGCTGAACTGCTAAGAACACAACGGAATTAGTTCGTTAAACTTTCTACCATCATCGATTTCATACGCAATTTTGAACTTTTAACGTCGATGGCGGTCATCCATGATTTTTGTCGAACGACGTCACAATCATAATGGCAACGTTTGTAATTTAAATGGCGGTGCATTTGAAAACTAAGTGAAGGAGAATCTTATTCCCGAATTAATCTAAAACTACTATTAAGACTGGGTTTGATATGACAGAGTGTAGTCTGTAGAGTGTAGATCCATGACAATGCGATCCAGCCAATCACAGTCTGACCAATCACAGATTGATGGACCAGGCTTAAAAAAGCGAGCGGGGTATGCAGTCACTGCCTTTCAGTTAGACAGGTGCACCTGAAAGACAGCACAGTTCACCTACATGGTCCGCTTATCAGCCCGTGCCCAGGCTCGAGGAAGCCTCCACTGACCCAGCTGCGGCAGGACAAATCGGTGATGGACAGGCAATCATTGATAGACGGTGCTCGGCAAGAGCCAGAGATGCTGACCCAGCGAGGCAAGGCGGTTCTGCATCAAGGAACAGGAAATATCAACCACCCGAGAAAAAGAAGTGGAGGCGTCATGAAGCATGTCCCGAAGGCTGCTCGATTCGCCTGTTCACATGCCCTCGAGAGAATTCTGGCTTCCATTAACAACGACCCAAGTAACATTGAGACATGGCATCAGCTGCTTCGCTTTGCCTTCAGCGTTCTTGCACAGCCACAGCGGACTGGCCGCAGACATAACGCGGAAAATGTGGTTAAAAGACGCCTCGAGAATAAGGACTACGCGAGAGAGGATGATGTGGAAGCAGATTGTGCGTCAGGAACACGAAGGAGGGTAGATGCTCGAGAGATGTTTTTGGCAGCGGTGAATGCCAAGGTGGAGGAGGGCAACATCAGGGCCGCATCACGTATACTCTGCAGTCAGGACCGCCCAGTCGAGGCGGCGACCGAATCACTTAACGCTATGCAGGAATGACACCCAGCAAATGGATGGACGGACCAAATGTCAGACTTGCATGAGTCGTCACAAACGTGTTCTTTCCAGGTCACTGTGAGAGAAGTGGAAGATGCGATTCGATCGTTCCCGGCGGGTTCAGCGGGGGGTCCGGATGGGTTCCGACCCCAGCATCTTCTCGACCTAATAAACACCAGGGAATTGGCTGGTACATTACTCCAGTCTCCGACGGACTTCATGAATGTACTGCTGCGTGGTGATTGTCCACTCGCGTTACGTGAACTAATATTTGGAGGCTCTCTTATCGCTCTTTCCAAGAAATCAGAGGGCCTCAGACCGATTGTCATCGGATATGTATGGCGCAGGCTGGCAGCAAAACGTGCCAATAATTATGCCCTGTAAAGACTGGGAGAGCTCTTCACCCCGTTCCAGGTAGGCATTGCAACCCCTGGAGGGGGAGAGGCAGCGGTTCACGCCGCAAGAAATTTTGTGACGAACATGCAACGAGACCGAATCTTTGTAAAATTGGACTTCGCAAATGCTTTCAACACACTGCGGAGAGATGCAATGCTTCGAGCCGTCCATGACACCATCCCAGAACTCTATGCGTTCACCCACCAGGCATATTCAATTGAGGCCAACCTACAATTGGGTCGATTTGTAGTGAGGTCTAGGATGGGACCACAGCAGGGAGACCCGCTAGGGCCTCTGCTGTTTTGCCTGCCCCTGCAGCCGACGTTAAGGGAGTTGCGATCTGCGTTCAAGCTTGGGTACCTCGATGATCTTTCCCTAGGTGGAAACGTGGATGACGTTTGACAAGATTTGACAAAGATAAAAGAGCTTGAGACAACGCTCGGAATTTCCCTGAACAGACTTAAATGTGAGTACTACTCGGAGGCAGAGTCGATTGGAGAGGGTTTTGAGGACTTCAGAAGACGAGAACCAGAGGAACTGACCCTTTTGGGTTCTCCACTTTTCAGAGGAAAGGCCCTTGATGAAGCCTTCCAAGAACACAGTGAAGAATTTGATCAAATATTGAAAGACCTTATGGACCTCCAGTCACAAGCAGCCCTCATAATGCTGAGATCCTGTTTCGGAGCGGCAAAGATGACTTACCTGCTGCGGACTTCTCTGCGCAGGAACCACCCGTTACTGGAGACAATAGACCATCAGACTAAAACAGGACTGGAGAAGATCCTCAACACGGAGCTCAATGACATTCAGTGGTTACAGGCTTTGCTCCCGATTAGAGATGGAGGACTCGGGACCAGGCGGGTATCGACGCTGGCAACTTCAGCCTATTTGGCGTCAGCTGCGTCGACCGTCTCGCTTGTGGGCGCCATCTTAGCCGTGGAAGAGTGAAACGACGTATACCAGGAAAAAATGTTCAACATTCGTAAGGATTCCCTTCCAGTGACGATGATACCGGTTCCGATCCAACAGAAGACCTGGGACAGACCTTTGATAAACGAAGATAAAGCGAAAGTCTGGTCCGGATGAGACAACCCACTTAGTCAAGCCACGCACGCCGGAGACTGGCTTTGGACTATCCCTTTGGCTTCCTGCGGGTTGGGATTAAACAATGAGGCGGTCAGGGTTGCGGCAGGACTTCGCCTAGGACTAGTGCTCTGTGCACCACATCCATGTCAATGCGGGGAGAGCGTCGATCCAGGTGGACATCACAGTCTGGTCTGCAGAAAATCAATGGGAAGAGCAGCACGTCACTGCCATAAATGAAATAATCTGGAGAGCTCTCTTGAAAGCGGACATTCCGAGCTCAAGAGAACCATCGGGACTGATCCGCACCGATGGCAAGAGACCAGATGGCGCCACATTAATACCATGGGCGAGAGGCAGACACCTAGCATGGGACGCAACAGCCATTCACACATGCGTATCCTCTTATGTACATCTGACAGCATCAACAGCCGGTGGAGCAGCAGAACATGCCGCAGAACGAAAGTGCATCAAGTACTCATCCCTACCTACCACGCATGATTTTGTGCCAGTGGCCATCGAATCACTGGGCCCCATAAACCGTACCGGAATTGAGTTTCTACAAGAGCTGGGCTGCCGTATGACACAGGCAACGGGAGACCCTCGCGAAACAACTCATCTTTTTCAACGTCTATCTATTTGTACACAACGTTTTAATGCAGTGGCATTCAGGGGCTCTTTTGTTCAGCCCGATGGGGACGAAAACCTATAACAATAATAATAATAATAATAATAATATATATATGTATATATAATATATATATATATATAAATAATACAAATACTTATATTTATTGTTTATGAATACATTTATGGCAGACTACAGTTGCTACCCTTGCTGTTAAAGTAGTAATTGATTTACACTGTTTCAGAGATGCAATTAATAAGATAGGCTACGTAGCCACAATTTCTCTTAATTGGTGATTAGTTTCTCTTTTTCCTGCTTTGTTAATCATTTTGCCTGTACAAACTTCTCTACCTAAGGTCATTTCAAAGCTCCGTCATTTCTTACTGCTATACATATAGCTTCTCTTATGTCCTCTGAATGATTACTAACTTGAGCATTAAACTCACCTTCTTAGCAGGTATTAAAGTTATCAATTGAGAGCTGCTTCTTCTGCTAATGGGACCAAATTTCTTAACAGCTTCATTGACAAATGACCAACACAAGTTATTTGTTCTTCAGTTAATGTCTTTGATCTTGTTGACCTTTCTCCTCTTTATTCTAAATAACTTTGCTAGTTAACAGGTGTAACTCTATTGCTACCTATTTGCACCTTTGAGACATTGTGTTTAACCTTTAGACAAAGAGAGTGTAGTAAAAGCGACTGGTAAAACAATGCCATTTATTGTTAAAGTGTTCAGTTACAGATATGCATTATTCACTTAACTTTTTACAGCAATTCTTTAAAATATAAACTGGGTGTGACAACTTCAGATATTTCACTTTCCATTAATTTTCTCTACAATTCACT
This sequence comes from Bimastos eiseni, assembly GCA_959347315.1. NCBI lineage: Eukaryota > Metazoa > Annelida > Clitellata > Crassiclitellata > Lumbricidae > Bimastos > Bimastos eiseni. The sequence continues at coordinate 23,730,924 of OY365818.1, read as the reverse complement.
TAAATAATTTGTTTGTTTGATAGATGTTTCTGAAAGTCAAATGCCAAATGCAGTGGAAGAGAAAGTTCCACATCTGCTGCCAGATGCAGAAGAGATTAACAAAGGTAATATATTTGCATCCAATATAAAAAACACTTCTATGGCAACTAAACAACTCCTCTCAAATGAACTTAAACAGTTTCTTCACATGGACAGACAAACCTTCGTCTCACCTCAAATGCACACATTGTTCTGCTCCTCACTGATTATCACTCTCTGCACTTGGCTAAAGATGCAACATTCGGTTCTAGGGTCATTCGGAGCTGGACAATTGGGAGAATGTTTAAAATGTTTGTTGGATTGGCTCCCAAAATAGGGTCCTACACACTGCTGCCAGCCAATAGGCCACATTACCAGGTTCAGTCAAGTTTCTTAGTACATGTGGGATGTACTCCTCTGACTCTCTAAGACACAGCGCATTGCTTACCAAGTTTCTGTACTGGTCAGTGTCTGTATTGAGGATTTAGCCCATCCATAATTGTGGGAGCTCTGCTGCCCCTTTGTGGCATGTCCAGTGCCGTTAATCTCTCCACTCATCTGACAAGCTGAACTTATTGTACTCTGTTCTCGGACTACTATCAGGCAGCGTCGCCCCTTCTCAGTGGCTGGTCCATGCTTAAACAAATTGGTCGGTAAGCATCTTTTTCACTACCCCTTAAGACTGTTCTTTTGACCAAGGTTGAGCTGGGAGCGCTCCTCAGTAGGCATACTTGAAGGGAAGGTATATAAAATTGCTATAATAATAACAATAATGTATACTAACCAAATACAATGTTCATAAAGTTCCTGATAATTGTTTTCAACATGACTTTACTATGGTTTGAGTTAAGTTGAAGCAATTAATAGCATAAGATGAAACGATCTTCTGCATACACTACAATGCCTGCTTGTGTTACAACTATTACCAAAAATGCTATTATTGATAGAAAAGTTAGACAAAACTTGGTCAACATGAATTTTTGCACCAAATCCCTTGCATTTCATTTTAGATGATTTTGCACTGTATAACAGAACTCAAATAACTTAACTATTTGGCTGAGTACTTTAACGATGAGCATTTGAGTGCGTTCTACAAGCGAGTGGGAAGCCAATGCAGCCCATCATCATCATCATCATCACTAGAAGGTTATTGTTAAAGTTGCCTTGTCTACTAATGTTGATTGTAAAACTCTGTACAGATGTCACACTCACAAGTATCTCAGATATGAAGTCTCGATTTGAAATTCCATCTAACAAACAGATTGGATCAGAAAAGAAAGCAGAAAACGAAGAGCAGCAAAAGATGTTGAGGGAAAATGTGTATGTTAGCGCTTTTCTGGTTCTCACTTTAAAGGAAATTTAGTTTCAATTACAGAAGAAATCTGGTTAAAGTCATCATTTCTTAGAATGAGCACTGTATAACAGAACTCAAATAACTTAACTATTTGGCTGAGTACTTTAACGATGAGCAATTGAGTGCGTTCTACAAGTGCGTTCTACCAAATCGAAAACAGACATGCAGGTCCATCTTCAATGTAATCATATTTTGCGACTGTTTTAATAATAATGTGATATTCATTAGAATTGGATCTGTCTTTGTGCTATTGTTTCTTTTACCTGTCTTTCTTTCTTCTTTGCTGTGACAGCTCAATGAATGCCATCACCAGCTCCATGACAAGAGACGTACGAAGCCACGACTCTTCTAAGCCAACAACCAAAGACTCTGCATCATCATCATCATCTCATGGCAACATGGTATGTAAACTGTTTCAGGATATAAAGACACAACTGAAGTCTAGGTTAACAGTTTCTACTGAAGTCTGGATTAACAGTTTCTGTTGAAGTCTGGGTTAACAGTTTCTGTTGAAGTCTGGGTTAACAGTTTCTGTTGAAGTCTGGTTTAACAGTTTCTGTTGAAGTCTGGTTTAACAGTTTCTGTTGAAGTCTGGATTAACAGTTTCTCTTGAAGTCTGGGTTAACAGTGTCTCTTCTGTAAAGATCATATCTTTCCTTACACAACCCATACCATGATCAAGTAACATACATGTCTTTTCCTGCATGTAATCCTCTTACCAGATTACACTCAAACCTTGCATTGTGCCAGATGGTCATCTCAATGTGTGGATTGTTCTTCCGCAGATGTATTTTCTGGACTTTACAATAAATGAATTTGAAATGACGACTTTTTGTTGGCTTAATAATTTTTGAATGATTTTTTTTTAAATTCATTGGTTTGTTTCATTGTTATTATGTTTGATTTCATGGCATTAAGTTTTGTGACCAAAGAATGAAACTATAGCAACCACAGATATGTATATAGGCTGCACTCAAGAGCTGTTACTAGCACAAAGAAAATCTCTTGAACTACCATATTAGTGGATATATTGAAGTTAATTCTACATATGATGAAAAAGAACAATCATGAAATGTAAAATTAATTAGAAGTAAACAATTATGAAATGTAAGATGAATTATGAAATCGTAGCAATTAGAAATGACTGTCACATAGGTTATAGCAGAAGACATCATTAGAAAGGTATGGTTGCTGTGGAATCTTCTTGTTTGACCTACTTTTAGTTACAATGCACTGTTCAGCTGCAAGGCTCTACCACATCATGTGTGTGTGTGTGTGTGTGTGTGTGTGTGTGTGTGTGTGTGTGTGTGTGTGTGTGTGTGTGTGTGTGTGTGTGTGTGTGTGTGTGTGTGTGTGTGTGAGTTTAACGACCTTTTTGCTTGGGATGAGATTGTCCTACTTTTACCCAAGCAAGACCAAGAAGAGGACTACTGTTGTAGGAACAAAACAACACTCCTCCCACAGCATTTTAAATATTGCTGTTTCACTGACAGAAAGGCTAAAAAGTCTTCCAATCAATGAGAATGTAGTACTTAAGGATACTCGAGCAAACTGGTTCAGACAATTTCGGACATTGCTGTGCACATGATGCTCTTTGCTCTGATATATTCTCACAGCAAATAGTGCTAAGAGCAGAAAGAATTCATAGCGATCTTTTCTGTGATGTGCATTGTAGCTGTTTGAAGTGAAGCCAGAAAAGCCAAGCAGCAGACACTTGAAAGAGGATGAAGATCCCTTTGCTACACATCCTCAGTCCACTGCTTCTCCACCACTCATCAAAGATGGTGAAAATGATATACTTCCAGTTGCTGATGCTTTTGCTAAATTTAAAAACATGGAACACATGCATTTGGAAAGAATTCCAAGTGGTGAGGTAAAACCTGTGAGGAAAATTCCACCTCCCATGTGGAACATAAAATCCTCAGAAAAATACAGCTTACCAGAAAACAAAGAACTTGGAAGTCATTTGTCTTCCTATTCTGACCTGCAAAATGCCAAGATGGAAGACAGATTGCCTGCAGTCCGCATTCATGAGCCAGTCGTGAAGAACAGCATGAGTTCATCATCCAAAAACTCTGTCAAATCAGACGAAAGGAACAGAGCAGAAAGGAACAGAGCAGAAGTGAATAATTCTGAAGCACGTGAAGATGATGTCCCACCAGTTGGCATTACAAAGCAACTTGTAGCACAGTGGAAACTAATGGACGACACTCCAGATGGCACAATTCTTCTTCACAAGTCAACTGCACCAGTTCTATCTGCACCGTCATCATCACTAGGTCGCTGTTCTGCCACTGAATTGGCTCTGGAAGGTACTACATCTGCGAAAAGCAACATCGTGGCCCATAGTCTGCAGTTTGGGAATGGCTTTCCAGCAAATGAAGCAGGACACTCCAGCTGTGACAATACTCTGGAGCTGGTAAGAAAGCACAAAGCTACCAAACGTTTCAGAAAGAGTGAAGAAGACCAGCAAATGGTTATGGCTGCGGTCTTTGGACCACTTGACTTCACTCGAAACCAATTGGCCAAGTTCAAAGAATTAGAAGCCATCGCACAAAAGTCTGCCAACGCTTATCCTACACCAAAAAAGGTGAGTCTTAAAGTAAAGAGGTAAATAACTGAGTGACAAATGGAAGAAACAGTGATAATGGGTCAGGTAAGGAAGATTAATGGACATTATGAATGAACCTTGGTCAGATAAAGTAAGGTTCATTTATTACATGCTAGCAACACTGACAGTGCTCAGAATGGATCATCAATCGTAGAAACTCAACAGAAAGCTCTTGGACAACATCAATTCCATTGGGTGTAACACAGACAACCAAGTCTCTACAAGACTATCTAATGTAATACTGCCTTTGATGTTCTTCAAAGTAAAAAACTTTTTTTTCCCCATTAAAACTGGCTGTTATTTTAAATTTCTATCTATGCAACTTGTATGTATTCTCAAAGTGTTTCACAATAATTTCACTAGGAACAATTCCACCACTAACTAATCTCGACCGTGTATGTTGTGTAGGATTTCCGATGGGGTGTTAAAGAAGTCAGTCCTTTGCATCGGCAAATTGTTCAACCCAATCTTATCCAGATTGGATTGAAAACAGATGACTATCCTGCCGTTCATACTCTTTTTCCTCATCAAACAGATGCTTGGAATGGACTGAAAACAGATGACCATCCTGGAAAACCAATTCCTACTCACACTGCTTTGGCAGATCAAACAGACACAACTGAACAACAGTCAATACTAGCGTGCATGAAGGAAGCACTGGCTCAGTTCAAGTCAATGGAAGATTTGACACGCCCTGCCCCTAATCCAGTCCTGGCTCTCAGTAAACAGAAGGCAGCCATTGCGACACACATGAAGCAGTATCATGACATCATCCACGTCTCGTATACAATGCAAACAGTTAAAGACTAATAACATCATTTCATCACTGAAAGACACGGCAAAGCAAGTCGATGGATTCGCAACAGTTACATCCACAAATAACTTTCTTTGTCTTACATCAGCCCATCATCGCTTGCTTGGCACATCAATCATTGATTGATTGTTACACTGGACTCTGTTGAGCTATAATCAGATTTAACCCTTTCATTCAAAAATTAAACAAACTTTATTGTAATGGTTTGTTTATAGTCTTAAATATAACATGCAGTTTCTGAGAAAATATGTTACGGTGCCTTTCTTTTATCTGTGCTGATCTAGTGCTGAAAAGAATTTCATTCTTAATAATTTGTCACTTTAACTGCACCAGTTTTCAATGCACAATATATCATCAAGGTCAATCAGCATTTCATCTATCTTTTTACTTGCATGGCTGATGCAAGTCAAATGGGAACCCTCCCCTCCAAATGCAGCAGATAACTTATCATCCCACAGAGTCTACACATCTGAATGTCCTCTATACCAGAGTTGGTTAATTTTTATTCAGAAGTAAGGTACCTATTTCATTACGACATGTCTTAAAGGCTTAACAACTCAATGTGTTAATAATCCATATAATACATAAGTATTAATAAAATGTACTTTTATTTTGTTCATCAAATTTAAATCTTCAACTCATCCACAGCACATATTTCTGAGTACAGCCTTAAACAAAATCAGATGTCAGTCATTGTTTTGGCCTATGAAGACGCTTAACTGATCTTCTGAGGCTGAATAGCTTCTAATATTTCTCCAAAGTTGAGTTGATTACAATCTTAGAGAAATCAGTCAACAGTCTTCAAGGAACTATTCCGTCTTTTCTTCGTTATTCTTTGGCTCTTTCTGTAATTCATATATCTAGAAAGAAGATAACATTCTAATATTCACACATGATCATCCTTTCAATCAATACCTCAAAGATTCAGCAGCTATTTGGAAAAAAGAGCAGTCCTATTTACACCACTGAAACATTGCTACTTGACATTTGTAAAAGAAGGCAACAACAAGCAACTTGAAGGCAAAGGTTATTGGAATAATGGTAACCAGTGTGAAAAAGAAGGCATAGTGGAGCAGGAAATAATAGTAGAGGTAATCTGGAAACAATTATAATGGTATTAGATATTGCCCTCCTTCCAAAAGTGGTTCAGAATCACACACGACCAAACAACAACATAAACAGTGTAGACTGTAGAGCAATTTCACGTGAGCTAAGGACATGCTGCTCACAGGTCCCAACACGGTAACTGCCTCGTAACAAGGTTCGCACCGTAGTCTCTACATTGCATGCTGAACTCCCTAACCAATCACCCAAGGTCATAGTGTTGATGTTTAACACATTGAGCGCGGTATCAATTATTATTCGCACGCGGCAGCCCTATTTACGTATTATTACGTCAGTCGCGCTCAAAGTGTTAAGAAGCATCGTATACTGAGGCTTGAACCTACTAACATTCGATGACATAGCAAACACATACATGTCATGTCATGCCATATCGTCATCGTCGCTACGCGATCGTTGACTACATGACTGGGAAAGTGCTGTCCAATGCTTTCTGTCTCGTACGATGTTCGTTAAGCTTGTGCCTTTTAAGCCAGTCCATGCCATGACATTGTCAAACCAGCAGATTCTGGGTCTTCCACGACTTCGGCTTCCTTCCACAATACACAACATCACACTGTTCTCAATACTGCCTTTAGACTGTCTCACGATGTGCCCAAAGTACGGCAGTTTTCTGGATTTGGCGTGATCCAACAGTTTGCAATCAACTTTCGCCATTTGATATACTTTTTCGATATTCGCCGTTGCTGTCCATGGAATTCTGAGCAGTTTCATGATGCACTTGTTCTCAAATGCTTGTTTACGTTTCTCTTCTTCTTTCTTTATTGTCCACGCTTCACAACCATACGTTGCTACTGGCCAAGCCAAGGCCTTCATGAGTCGCAGTTTGGTTTTAGTACCGACTGATTTATTCTTCCAGATGCTTACCAACTTAAACATGACTGACATTCCCATAGCTAATCTTGATTTTACCTCACTCGCACAGTCCCCTTCCTCTGTTCCCCAAGTATGTAAATGAGTCCACTTTTTCCAGTTTGTATCCGTCCACCTTGATCAAAAGTGCATCATTGTTATTTGTCATTACTTTTGTCTTTGCTACGTTAATCAGCATACTGTATTCTTTTGCTGCTGTCTCAACACGTTGCACCAACTCCTGTAAATCCTCAGGTGAAGTGGCCAGTAGCATGATGTCATCAGCATATCTAAGGTTATTTATAGTCTTCCCTCCAATCCTGAATCCCTTGTGGTAGCCTAGTAGTGCTTTTCGCATTACCTGCTCTGCCAGAATGTTAAACAGGCTTGGTGACAAATTACATCCTTGTCGGACTCGTTTCTTGATACTAAACCATGTCGACATAATTCCGTCTGTCTTGACAGTAGCTCGTTGTTGTTTGTAGAGATTTCACAATAGCTGAATGAGGTGGGGTGGGAAACCCTTCTCCATCCTGGTTATCCATAGTTGATCGTGTTGAATCATGTCAAAAGCTTTTGTAAAGTCAATGAAGCAGAGGTAAAGTGGTTGTTTCCTTTCTCTCGCTTTCTCGAAGATGATTCTTAAGTTCACAATTTGATCTCGGGTGCCTCTTCTTGGCCTAAAGCCAGCCTGTTCTTCAGCGATCTCTGTTTCCAGCTTGGTCTGGATGCTTTCCAGTTTTACAATTCAAACATTTTAACTTACAATTCTGCAAAATTCCGAAACAAAAAGCCAGAAACTAAATAGATATTCCAGGTCTTGATATCGAGAGAAAACGAACGGTGTAATAACCGCGTTCTAACGAACTTGTGTTACTTCTTAATACTTCAAAATCTAACAGATGTTAATCCATCGACTGACTGGTGTTATGTCAAATGTTACACATACACATTACCAATATTAACCATTGCCAAATGGCGAACAGTTTATAGACATGGTTGTTTCAAGTAATCATTGCACAAAGATCCCCACATATTCATATGCTCATATTCATTCATTCATTGTTTCATATTCATTCATTGATATTCATTCATTGTTTCATATTCATTCATTGATATTCATTCATTCATTCATATTCATTCATTTATGATTGCAGTGTGACAGGCATATTTTTGATTTCACAAACTATTTTGCCACTTTTGCATCACTACAACTTAAGTGAAATATAACTCGTGGTCTGGAAAATACGGCAGAATACCTGAACGTAAGACTCTGACAAGGTGATCATCTGTGGAAGTATATCAGCTACCTGCAAGTCCTGTAGTTCATACCACTTTCCACTACCCTGGATACACACAGAGAAAACAATCATCATCATCCACTGATAAAACTAGCTTGCAACTTTGAATGAATGTCATTCAGATCATTTATATAGCACCAATTCAATATGGCTACTCAGTGGCACTCCCTCACGCCCTCGCTTCAATGGTTGATGCCTTGCGCTGTAGACATTGGCTCAATAGAAGTTCGTAATTAATCTAACACTAAACACTGCGAGAGATGCAATTCCTTACTGCAAAACTAGGATCAGTGTATTCAAGTGTTTTATGTACATCTTCGTTGTTAAGGTTGTTTATGCTTGCTTGACAATCTGTAACCATTCTTAGATGTAAGGCAGACTAGAAAAGCTCACTCAAGCTTTCCCTTTCACAACTTATCCTACAGAATAGTTTTAATGAATAATTGCTGTACCTAAACTGCAAAGGCTTTCTACTGGCTTCATAATGTCCGGGAGATGTGGTTACCTTGTGCAGCAGACAGACGCGATAGCTTCCTTTTCCAGCTTCTGGACTTCCATCGTGAACTATGTTTGCAACGAGATCATATGTAGCATTTGGATATCGAGCCTTTATTTCTGGCGACAGCAACTCACCGAAGTCAATTCCTCTGAAAGAATAACAAACAGAATGATGACTGAAGACAGAGAAAGTTGACAGCAACTGGAGAACAGCAGACACACACTCACACACACACACTCACACACACACTCACACACACACAGTGGACTGCGAGAGTGGCCTTTTTGACAGCAAGTGATCAGACGTCGTCTGTTGGTGTCTTGCACCAACACACCCAGTCTGTTCATTCAGACGATATTGTTTAGGGTTACCATGTGTCCAGGATTCCCTGGACAAGTCCTCTTTTTACGCCCCTGACCGGGCGGCTTTTCAGAAATATGGCTTTTGTCTGGGTTTTTCCTTTTTGTCCCCATTCGATCGATACCTTCTCACTTTTCCGCGATATATAGTATTCTGTTCGGTGAACTAAACATGCGTTCCGGCAATATTTAGCTCAATGGTAAGGTAACCATCTGAAGTATTTCAGCAGCTGCAAAAATGAATGTTTCTCATAACTTCTTATATTATTATTATTGCAGAATTCTTTGCAATTCCATCACATAATGACTGAATGAGTGTTTTGATGCAAAGTCAATGAACAAAGGAAAGAAATAAGTTGCTTGTTGAATCTGTCACAAGAATTCTGTTTCTGCAGCATAACTTTAATCATATGTCATGCACAGAATTTCATACATATCTCAGCCGCCAACCTAACTTATTGAAGGCCCTCAGTTCTTCATAACAAAATTATTGGGCACAGTTTCTAAAACCTCAATTTCTTCAAATCCTGGCAATTCTGGTGATGATTCAGAATGTGATGTCACTATTGTTTTGTAAGTTAATCACTGTTTTGTTATCTGTGTACAGTCAGTGTAATGTAATGTGTACTGAATAAAGTTTATAATTGAAATCATTTACAATAAGAACAATATTTCAAATGTGTTTTGACTTTACTTTTATCTGTACAACACTTAACATTAGCGTAGTACCATATAGGAGCCGGCTACGGAATGGTAACCGGATATGATGAACATTCTGTGTGCCCTCTTTTCATCTGATCAATTATGGTAACCCTAACATTGTTAAATGCCTCATTAGACAGAATCTCCACATCTATGCATTTCCACTCAACGTTTTGCAAATGAGTGCTCATACATACATTTTCAAAGTTCTCAATTGACATCACAATACATTTGGTTTTTAATTTTCTATGCTCTACAGTCTACACATTATATAATTATGACCGTGAGAGTGTACAATGAAGAATCCTGACTTATGATGTTAGAAAGAGAACAGTTGACCACACTGAGAAATTTTATACTTTTTCTTTCAACAGTTACAATTTCTAATTTGTTCTGATTTGCTTTAGCAATGTAATCCACAGCAGTGACATTGTAACAATTAATGACATCTACTAAATGGTTAATCCACTCCAATCTAATATAACACATAATCTATAGCAAAGACCACTTGATAGGCATCAATGGTCACTGCTAAGCAAATTGTTGATCAAGGCAAATTCCATGATGAGGAGTCCAATCGAAAGCTAAGACTGGAATCTGAGAAGACAGAGAAAGAGCCGACAGTGGAGGAAAGAAGGGTTTCATTCGAGATATCTCTAGGCCAGAGAAGATCTTCCAAAGGAAACTTTGCTGGAATTGAGTTCCAGACTCAATGGCAAGCAAAAGAAAAATTATTGTCTACAAAGTGCTAACTATCAAACAGTCAGATTGAGAAAGTCAGAAGAAGAGCTGGTCGAGCTGAGAGAGGAGGAGGAGGATAAGGAAGAGGTCTTTGGAGTCAGAAAAGATTGAATTGTAAAGATGACTGAAAACGTAGAGTCATGGGCACAAGCATGTATTAGGCTATTTATATAGCGCCTTATAAGAACCTCTCGAAGGCACTAGTCTTGGCCAGTCTTAAAAGCTACTTGCTTTTCTATAGGCATCCAATGTAATGATCTCAAAGCAGTTGCATGAGTAACTATTAGTGAGTTTTAGTGATACCTCAGGTCAACATAACTTTATACAGTACAAAGTGAACTGCAGTAGTCAAGACAGCTTAAAGGTCAAGTTTTTAGGGCGTGGTCTAATGAATACCTGCCGCCTGCTAGCTACCAATCAGATCTCTCCAAAGCATCTCATCCGCCTGGGGTACAATCTTAAACAAATGGACCTGTGTGGTCAGTCCATCTGAATAGGCTCAAATGGGCCAAGTAGACAGCTGAGGGAAATGCACTGGAATAACAATTGAAACAATGATCGTGCTTCATAGTCCTTAAAATTATACGCATTTACACACCTGTACTTGATATGCCACTCATATGCCTTCGTTCCTGTATTCGTGTGTGTGTGCGCGTGTGTGTGTGTGTGCGTGCGCAGCTTTAGCCAGTACGGCCATCTTACAAGCTGCTCGTGGACAGCCTCCCGTCAAACGTGTGAAAGGTGCAACCAAACCCATGCGGGAAGTTTGCTGCAGTGTTGTAAATCGCGACTTCAAGGGATGAAGCCATGAGCCAAATCTTGGCGGTTGCCTGTGGTCACTGTTGTTTGCGTTTGTTTTTACGTGATGATGACCGACGCGAGTGTAATTGAGAAATAGACTGAAAAGAATACTGGATGAATGCTATCAAATGCTGCATGTATATATAAGTGTGCGTATATATGTATGCAAATATATATATATATATATATATTATTCCCAGGTATCATAATTGATCATATTATATGCTGGCTGATAAATTCTTCCTAGGTTTGACATGTGACCTAAATTATGCAGAGCTATTCAGACAGCACGACTCTCAACGGCCCACTATATTTACACCATTGACTGTAGCCCCACTCTGGACCATTATATATATATATATATATGCATATATATATATATATATATATATATATATATATATATATATATATATATATATATATATATATATGGCGTTTGGCTGGGGTCGGTGTTGTTATATTGTTTCTCTGATCTGGGGAACCTGAACTGTTATACACACGTGACAACCTATATCCAATCAGATATCAAAAGCAAATGTACCTTGAAATACGTTTCATACCAGTCTTCATTCTTATTGCATCAGAAGCTGATCATTCAAGAGCTCTCAATTTTCAGCTGTTTTATTGAGTACAGATATATGTTTCTTATCATGACCACGCTGAATGCCTATATTGTATTCAAATTGATGCCCTTATAATATATATATATATATATATATATAATATATAATATAGTGGCCTGAATAATCATGGCATGCATAAGACCTGAAATACAGTACGTTCTTAGGTTACACAAAAGCTATTTTTGGAATAAATACATATACTGCATTCTGTATTTACCAAGTTTTGCATGGTACTATGTAATATCAACTACAGAGTTCTGTTGTATGCATATATCGATCATCAAAAGAATGAACATCTGAGTGGTTTAGTCTGAGAAGGGGAGGCGGAGGAGGGGTAGCGGTGCCATTATTGTTTACATACTGTCACTCTGCAAGAACATAAACAGATGAACCAACTTTGACACCTGTCAATACAAGGTACATAGGCCTATTGCTTGTACGAGAGAGGGAACATTCTATTTAAAAGAAGGTGACTCTCTTCTCATACTGACTCAATGAGACAAACATTATATACATACACATATATGTATATATACATAGATTCATTGCATTGAATGACATTACAATTAGTCATCTATTTACATTATGTCACAATGTCTCAGTCTTGCAACTCAGGGTTGTGTGCCCTATTCTCAACGCGCCTCTGAAAACCATATGAAATAAATCTAGCTGGCGAAAAGGCGCTTACTATAATGAGTGAATGCGCTAAGACAAAACTGTGAGATAGAAATTCACAGGTAGTCCTTCACCTCAGAGATATAAATATAAACAGCGTGTGTGTGCGTGTGTGTGTGTGTGCGGACCAGCTCACAGAGAAACAAACGCAAACAACAGTGACCACAGGCAATCGCCAAGATTGCTCCACGAGCCTAGTGATCTATAATGGTCCATGGGCTGATATCCTGTATGCTTCCTATTGCGCTTTGGCTCATGGCTTTATATATATATACATACGTATATTATAAGTAGATGTATGTACAGAGACAGACAGACAGAGAACGGCCCAGAGGCAAGCAGGCATTTCAATTGAAAGGACTTGACCGGCAGTGGACTTGAACATGGCACTTCTTGACTGTAGCCCCACTCAATGAGTTCAGGTTTGATTGAAAGGCAGTTTTCCAAGCGGATTCCCGTCGACAGCTGACAGATGGCATGGATGCTCAGAGTCTCAGCTATCATTTTTCGCAGGTGGGTGGGGTACAGAGCAGTTTGTCGCACAACTGCCCGCCCAGAAACCTTCCTCTACAAGAGCAGAGCATTAGTCAAACAGATGAGGGCAGAAAGGGAATGTGGCATCCAACCAAATGGATTACATGGATGTTATAGCAGATAGAGTTAATGTGTTCACTGAATGACAGATTGAGTCAAACACCCCCACCACCAACGAGATTGTGGGATGAAGAACAGATTGTATGACAGATTGAGTCAAACACCCCCACCACCAACGAGATTGTGGGATGAAGAACAGATTGTATGACAGATTGATCAAATCAAAGAAATAAATCGGTTGAGTTGTTTTGAAGTTTCAGAAATGAAAAACAAAGTGTTACTGACTTTATGGGGAAATTCACAATCGTTGGATTCTTCTCCAGAAGAAATCGAGTCTTATTGAATCTCTATAAATAACAGAAAACACATACAACTTTAAAAAGTAAGCGGAAAAACATTACAAATTATCTAAGTGAACTTCATATCACAACTGAGTTGATTATTAAGGCCGTCAGTTAATTTGTCTACTGCTAAGTTCTCTTCACAGGAAATGGCCAGCCTTAGATCTAGTTGGCTTTAAATCCCTCTGTTGAGATAATTTTCCATCCAATGAGCGATGTAGTACATGACACAGAATAAAATTGTATCTGTCTGCATTTAGACAGCCACAGAAGATGATGCAAGAGTAAAAATCGCATCTAAATAAATCAGACAACTGTTCATTCAAATTTTCATCTACTAGTTCTCTATTTTCCATGTTGCTTCCAAAGCATAGTTGGATGCACCGAATATTCGCTTCGTATTCACTTCGGACCTGAATAGTGGGCAAAATAGCTATTTGGTATTAAGCCGAATAGTAGCAGTCGAACCGAATAGTGGTCACATGACATCTGTTTCAGCACAAGCGGCCGGTGATGATTGAGTAAACTGAAGTAACTCTCTACTGCATGGATCAGTGTCAGCCGTCTCATTTCTAAGTTTGGTTACATGATTAGACCCATTTCTAATTTATACAGACTGGCAGAAGGATGCAAAGATAATGCGTAATCACTGTTTACTTTAAGTTCATGCATTACATTAACTCAAATGAAAGTTTTGCTAACATTTTAAATTTTGGAAATTGTCGTTAGACCTATTTTTTACACTATTCGTATTCAGCCAAATAGTTGGTCCAATTATTCGTATTCGGCCACATAGCGAAAATCACCTATTTGGTACAACCCTAGTTGACAGCATCCGAAAGTCATTCGACAGTTGTCAGAGACATCGTTCTGGAGATAGACAATGATGATAAGCAACACAAGCGATGAGTGATTGCTTCATCTTAGAAGCAGAACATGCAATGAGTGATTGCTTCATCATAGAAGCAGAACATGCAGCACTGACCTTGATGTAAAGAATGATGAAAGGAGGAAGAGTCGTTATTTCAAAGCGTTTGAGAACGGAGTCCTTGTGTGTCTTGTACTCCTTCTCTGAAAGTCCGTTGAATTTGTTGAGAATGCCAAAGAGTGGCACCTGAGGGATGATATTCTCTCGCAGTTCATCAGGAAAGAGAGGAGGAGGGGGAAGGTCACAGGTCAGGAACATAAACGGAATCTCTTCCATTGTCTCTAAAGCAAGACAAGAAACCCCAAAGGCACAGCTTCTTGCAGAACAGTAAATATAATCAACACCCAAAAGCATCCAAGGCAGCAGCTGTTGTTTCTGTAAAAGTTGTCCTCTTAACCAGTTTTACTATGTCAACTCTTGTTCGCATATTCACAATCACAATTTGCGTTGCAAGTAATCTACTGTGCAAAGCTATTACATGACATACAGAATTTACCAGCCTTCATCTTATTAAAGACAAAGGAAAGAGATGAAAAGATACAAATGTCAGCAAGTGATGACATCTCTAAAGGCAAAGTCAACTATGCAAAGTACTGTTGTCAATGATTCAAAGATAGTCATGTAGTTGTCATTACCTTGGTATTCCTCCTTTTCCAACAATTCCCTTTTCTGCTCTTCTTTCTTTTAACAGAAACAAACACTCAACAACTCAATGCCATCAAATGACAATTTGCAGACAAATAGAAGTCAATGCATCAACTTCTTCATCATCATCAACTGTATTTCTGTCTCTTCTGTCAATGCTCGAGCGCCTCGAGTAAAGACACACTGTAATCTCGTAAAGACACACTAATCTCGTAAAGACACACTGTAATCTCATAAAGACATGCTGTAATCTTGTAAATACACACTGTAATCGTGTAAATACACACTGTAATCTCGTAAAGACATGCTGTAATCTCGTAAAGACACGTTGTAATCTAGTAAAGATACACTGTAATCTTTAAAGATAAGCTGTAATCTTGTAAAGAATATAAGTTCATATTAAAGCTTTGGCCATTCTAATTTCTAATTACTTTCAGTTTCTTAGCTCTTTCCGTTTCTATTTCAGTCCACTGAAATTAAATGAATCGTTTAACTGACAATTCAGCAAATATGGTTTACACTGGCAAATAAATGTGGCCTAATTGTTTCATAGCTATTTTCACATCATCAGGCGACAGAAGAGCTCAACAAGCACTTTCTATGAAGGAAGTTTGTGAGCTGTACTAATTACTTGTATTTGATTCTGAACAAATAGTGCTACAAATAGTTTATTCCTATTTAGCCATACAGCTTTTAAAACCAAATATTAATGCTTGAATGTATAGTTTCCTTTGTGATACCAACTATCTTTTTAGCTTCCAGCTTGCTGCATGTGAGATAAACCAATCGTACACTTATTTTGTTTGATTAAATTCAACATTCAGTGCATTAAGTTTCTTATTTGACAGAATATTTAAAAAAATACTATTTGGCACAGCTGTAGAATAAACTGTAATGAAAACCAAGAACCAAGCCAGTTAAATTGGCCAATCTACCCACCAGATCAATTGGAAGGACCTTGCGAGAGTAGACACGCATTCTGCCACGAAAGGTGGAACTGATGATCGTCTTTCCACTTTTCTTACCACCACCAAGGCACAAGTGCAATGAGTTTAAGAACCAAGACAGGAACTCAACACAATCACCTGACACAGAGTTCAACCACAGAGCATCAAACATTTGCCAAAAATAATCATAACATCAACAGGATAAAAACTCAAACATTTGCATACATTGAATCCATACATCATTTGCAAATGTATTAACTCTTCGGCAGCGAATGCGATCAGAAAAACGCGTCCTCTAACCTATAATAAACTATATCTGTAGTTCTATTTATATCTGCTGGATAGATGAAGCATTGTTGACATCTAAAATATCCTTACATGGGTTTTTCCAATAGATTCATAAGTTAGGAGCACAAATTTGACAACATTTTGGCTAATATTTACATTCAGGCATTTAAATTCAAATATCACATCCAGACTTAGCAGGTTTTTCACCTCTGCTATGTAGTAAAGTGTGCTTTTATTGATCCACCAAGTCTCAAAACACTAAACTATAACGTGAAGCGAATATTTTAAAGTTTCTTGAAACCCATATGCAAAGATTATGGGTCTGAAAACAGTCGGGCGAGACCCAATCTGAGCCACATTTATTGGCAAGACAAGGCATCATGGGTAGTAAAATAAGTTTGACGATGCGGGAATTTGGGATTGAAATTCAGCAATGGCAAAGTTCAGACGTTTTGAGGACCTTTGTCATCATTGACAAGAAACAAAATAAGCTCATTTATTAACAATATTCTTTATTTTCTACTGTATATACTCGACTATAAGTCGATTCAAGTATAAGTCGAATTGCAATTTTTTGACAAAAATAGTGTCCAAAATTGACGGCTCGAATATAAGTCGAAATCATAAAATAAAAAACGAGTGATAAATCGAGAGGCATAGCTTGATATCTGCTGTCCTTCGGCGAATTTCTCAGCGAAATATATATTTTACTATGGGAGATCAATATTAATGCATGCGGCCGTGATAAATCATATTATATAGTTTGTTATCTGCTTTTTTTCAGCGGATTTCTCTGCGAAATATAGTTCCAGTTAGAAGAGTCATTCCATGTGAAATCAATGTTTTGCAATTTTCAATATTTAGTCCAAAGATCTCCAATTATTTTGTCTCTCGAGTATAAGTCTAAGACCTATTTTGCCGTCCTAAAATTGTCTTAAATTTCTCGACTTATAGTCGAGTACATACGGTAAGCATTTCACCAGTTCCTACATATTTGTCATACAAATGGCTACAATAAGATATATTTTCTTACATTTATTCTGTTCATGGAATTTTTTATTCATTTATAATTTCATCATTTACATATTATTTATATAAAGCTTTTAATATATTTATCAACTTTGAGGTAAAAGCATTAACTGATAAACTTTTTCATAACGCATTAACTGATCAACTTTTTCCAAAAAAAATTGTGACCAGGAAATAAAAAATGAAAAAAAGGACATATGGTATGTGTATACTATATATAACAGAAAAAGTTAGGTGCTCTCATCTACATGTTACATTTATAAAGTAATAAGAGTCAAATTTGTACAAAAAGTTAGCCACCAAAGAATTAAGCAAATGCCCTCTGACAATTGCCTTGCTCACTGCATGGATCATGAACCTACTGTGTGGTCCACTCCGTAGCAGAGCCCTCTCTGTCTAACATTCGATTGTGACAGTGTTGGGACCGAGACCAAAAACTAGAGACCAAGACCGAGACCAATGGTCTGAGACCAAGAGCGTTCCTCTTTTTTTTTTTAACTATTCAATTTATTAAGACACTAAAACGGAATAAAACACTTAAAAAATTTATTTTATTGCTGAAGATTACGAATCTTAATAATGGTCCAGAAAACAGTTTTACCAACCACTCTGAACTTTTGCGGGTTCAGCCCTTGGCTTCGGCCTGACAATGTACCATCATCATCATACGATGGGTATGGGTACTTTAAGACATGTGAACAACTAAATTAATATTGGTGTAGGCCTACTTGTACCACGGACCTCGGAATTGTAGGTTAACAGTGTCTGCACGTAGCTGACCACATATTAGATTGTTATAAAACCTTGAAATTTATTAAAGCAAATTTTGAAATAGCTGGCTCTGTAGCAAATGCACTTTTTTCTGCCCATAGTAACATGCATATAAAGATCTATTAGTTTGGTCAGCACGTCATAAAGCGTTAACAATCGCATAAAGCCTGGGCTTTATCTGGTGTCTCTAATAATTGAAAAATAACCGACAAATATAAAAAAATTGCTCTGATACGGCAAATAACCAAGAACGCTAATTTTAAACGGAAACCAATCCCAAGACCGTTCCTTTAAGACCAAGACTGACGCATTCGAGACCAAGACCGAGACCAAGACCATGGTCTGGAGACCACATCCCTTGATTGTGAAAGTCCCGAGATGTTCGACCAAGACCGTTCCTTTAAGACCAAGACTGACGCATTCGAGACCAAGACCGAGACCGAGATCGTGGTCTCGAGACCACATCCCTTGATTGTGAAAGTCCCGAGATGTTCGACCACAGCTCAACCAATTGGCTTAGATGAATTTGTGGCCAGTTTTATTGAAGGCAATCAACTCAAAAACAATGATTGAACTACGATAGAGAATATTATCCTGAGCACCAACAGATCAATCAGCACTTGCTGTTTGAAAGCCCTCTGTCCAGTCACAGACTTAATAGCTTAACTAATTAACATATAATGAATATGAATATAATTACGCTCTCAGCAGAGCATCACATTTTGTTGCCTCTATCTATCAGCTCAAATAATAATCTACATATTAAGCAACACACAAAGCACATCAACCACAGAATTATACCCATACTTTGCATGTATGACTATGCCTACGACGACATGTTCCCTCTTGTGACAGCCTACGTCTTCTGTTGCATTCCTTCAACCAAATAAACGAATGGTCTGACGTACAGAGAGTCTGCCATTCAGGAAACAGAAGGTGTCTCTGGAATGACCTTTCAAAATCTCTGGACCACTCTTACAGATGACTTTCTACTGAGATATGCTTATTCCAAACAACCCAGAAGAAGACTCAGTGTTACCAATGCCTTCACACAACCCAATGATGCCTCAATTCGTTCACCCTAGTGACCAGTGTGCAGCTGAAATCCCTTTCTCCTGTAATCCCTGGCCAAATAAGTCCTTCTACATACCAACACACTCTGACATATTATTACCATAGCACATACTTCTATCATTTCATACACTGCACAACTGTTACAACAACAACAACAGCAACAAGAACAAGAAGATCACAATGACATCAGTCACAGATAGACAGAGAAGACTATTCAGATGATCATCAATTGGTCACAATATAGACAGAGAGCGAATAGAACCCAGTAAGAATCGACGTACTCTGTTTCGTGATCTGGAATCGCTTGTGGCTGCAGAGGACGACTGCCTGAAGCATCTCATGTGGACTCACGTGAGCCTTGAAGTTACGCGGATTCCAGAGCTTACGCAACAACTCACCAAAGCGCTGAGCCAAGAGGAACATCTGGTCACCAGGAGGTCGCTTTATACCCATGTAGTTCTGCTCTCGAAGGAAGTAGTTCCTCAGCGGCGACACATGGGATAATGCCTGTAGCACCACCACACATGAAACACAAGCATATACTGCTCAGATATACTGATTCAATTGCAATGCACTCTGTGTGGTTAATCCCACATCAATAAAATCAACTCAATCGCATCATTATATATCATTCTTAATTATGACAGACAACATTTCTCTCTACTTACACTTCCATCTAACTGCCATTATTCGATATCAGCATTACTAAACATATCTGTGCTATGAGGCAAAAATTACCTAGTCAAAGGCCACCCCTAACCTTGCCCCACTCCCCTGCCTCAATGCCAATATGACCATTCAGACAAACTAAACCATTTCCAAATGTTGACTTGAACTCAGGCAACCACTAATCATCATATTATGTGGCCACATCTCCAGCTACATGCTAGAGGTCCTTCATTGGGATATTTTGGAGCAATTCCCAGTCTAGACTTAATGACCAGCTAAAGACCTTCAACTGAATGGGAGCTGGTAGAGGAAGCCACTGCAATTGACTGACCATAAACGATGAGATGTGGGAGAACTTAGGAAAGCAAGCAATCAGTCTGACAACAATAGCATTGAGAACTGACTCAATAGGGGACAACAGACTATAAGAAGAAAAGAATTGCTTTGGTCAATGCTAGAACAGAGAAATGCATGAAATCAATTTGGTAGAAGAGAAATATTCGTGAATGGCCCTAAGATTATACTACATACTTGTATAACTGCATAAGTATTAGAGCTGTACCGATTAATCGGGCCGATTATAAAGATATCTGCAATGTCAAATATCGGCAAGATAATCAGCGCCGAAATTTTAAAAAAATTTATTTTATAATAATATTTTTAGTCTATATCACTGGGTCTGTGAAGGACGGCATTTCGTTCCGTTCCCATATCGTGGGAATGTGACAACACAGGTCTTGTGCAGAGTGAGTCATACTGCCTGCTTATGGGCCAAGGAATGGCAGGCCAATCCAATGAGAAACCAATGAATGTACATCATGGAGGCATGCCTAATGAATACATGCTAGCTGCCAATTGCCTGAGAGGCTGAGACTAGATGGGTGGCTATTAATAGGCCAGCGGTTCCTTGGCCTTTAATTACCCTGGGCACAGTTCGACGGCGGGCAGTGTGTCTAATCTGTATTGCCTGCCTAGGATTAGTCATCAACTACATGCATATGTCTCCTATGGAGCAAGTGGTTTGCTTGTATCACAACAATAGGCAGTAGCAGTTGGTCTATCTTTTGGAACCGGACATCTTGGGAAACACAATGAAATAATCGGCAAAATAATTGGCTAAATAATCGGGTATCGGCAAATGAATAATCGGCAATAATCGGTATCGGCAAAAAGTGATATCGGTACAGCTCTGATAAATATGCATGGCTCAAGGACATTAAAAGTTATATTGAAAGACAACTATAAATCATTACAATAAAGACACCCACCACCTGTATGAATGAGACAGTCTACAGAAAGTCTGATAAATCAGTGTTAAAGCAATTTACACTAAACAATGACCAGCTGACAGATGCCTCAATGAAACCCCGACTCAGGCAGCATTCGACATGAAAGTCTAGAGAGAAATGAGTGTAGAGGACAACCACTGATGTAGACTATGATGCTGATGAAAGACTATCTTCATTGTTATTTTGCTCCATTCACCCATTATTTGCAGATTTTGCAAACGGTTGACAGAATCACTTAAATCAAATTATTCTAAGCTAAGATTTTATCACCTAACTTTCATTTTCCTTAATTTATTTAGAGCTTCTTCAAATGAAACATGATGATTACCTGTAGAACAACATTGCAGTAGTCGTTAGCTTTGATGTTATTTAGACCAACTATACCTAGAAAAAGCAGAAATCAGACCAGTCTTAATGTTAGCAAAAATGAAATCAAAACAAAGAGATGCTGAACATAGCCATATAAACCCTTGATGGGAATTCTCTGATGCATGTTCATGGATGTAGCTCTGCCATTGTTGGGTGAGTCTTTGATCAGCTGCACACTCATAAAAAACATCTTACTCTGACTTTCGTATCATTTAGGTTAGTGCAAATTCAAGAGCGTTTCTTTCAGGTATTTACAGGGTTTTATGTTCAATGTCTGAACCCCTCATCAACAACTCTGACACAATCTCTCTTACAACCAATTCATCTCATTTGGTAACTGTTGGCAGATTCTACTTATAGACTCTGCATATAATGCCTCCACCTCTGACCATATGTAGACAGTAGTTTCATCACCCAAAAGCAATACAAACTGTTCGTTTAAAGTTATTTATGCATATTCATAGAAAGCCACAATACCTCGAATGCATGCATGCATTCATTGGCACTACATTGACAATTACGTCTATGCCTTCTTCACATTTCAATCTGTTCAATAGTTGTGATCAGTTGGATCTGAATGTTTGGTCCAATATCCAATCATAACGTCCCATGAGATTCACTGCTTGGCCGTGTAAAGACTAGCCAAGTTTACAGCACTCATGCTGCTAATGCAAAGAGATGTCATGCGTTGGATCTGAATGTACCGCTGATGCAAACGATGCACTGAGTTAAAGATCGACTTCAATGCCAATGCATGCTACGTCTGAATGAATGCAATCCTTAGTGCAGCGTTTCCCAATCTTTTTTGACTGTGGAACCCTTTAGATATAAATATTTTTTGGCGGAACCCCCTTCCTGTATCCAAAACTAAACATATTCTGTTATAGGTACAAACGCCTGAGAATTAAGACAATTATAAGTTTAGTCCAATAGAGTCGATTAATAACAACACAAAAGTCGAAATATCGATGACAATTACATGAATTCTCTTCATAATAAGTTATACACAGACGTTAGGCAAAAAGCCTCTTATGAAAAATTTGTATATTTATTCTAAGTTATTTAAAGCTCATTGTTCACAATGAAAGTTTCCACAGAACCATTATCTTCACCTCAAGGAATCCCAGGGTTCCGCGGAACACAAGTTGGGAAACGCTGTTCTAGGGTATCACCTCGTTGAAAGTACCTGACGAGGAAAGACCGTGTTGGTCTGTGTTGTGACACGACCAACATGTCGATTACAGTTACTGCTGAAACTCAAAGACGGCAGGCAACGTTGCCAACGTGTGATATATATATATATGGCGAGTTCAGGCTGCCTATAAATAAGATCAATGGGGCATTATATATATCATTATATTATATATATCATTATATTATATATATCATTATATTATATATATCATTATATTATATATATCATTATATTATATATATCATTATATTATATATATCATTATATTATATATATCATTATATTATATATATCATTATATTATATATATCATTATATTATATATATCATTATATTATATATATCATTATATTATATATACCATTATATTATATATATCATTATATTATATATATCATTATATTATATATATCATTATATTATATATATCATTATATTACATATATCATTATATTATATATATCATTATATTATATATATCATTATATTATATATATCATTATATTATATATACCATTATATTATAGTGCCTCTTAAAGAAATCTACCGAGACGCGCTCCAGATCCAACCTCGGCCAAATAAGGCAGATCTCAGAGTGGAATAAAAATGAGTTAGAAAGTTTCTATAGGCAAGAACCGAAGATCCAATGTGAGGCTATTCGATGCATGATATTGGGTCGAACAGTTAAGCTATGAAATTGCCTGGATGGACGACAGCTCGTAAGAGCATCCTATAAAAAGCGTGCCTCGAATCGACCAGCGTCTTCTCCACGCCTGCCTACAACATTATCATCATCAAGTTGATGGCCAACCACCTTTCTGCCAATGTACTGCAATGATGAGGGTGTCGAAGGTAGATTAAATTGCGCTGTGAAGATAGAAACCACTGAAGTAGTTAAATATTATTATATAGGCTGAACATTATGTCTAAAATTATATAAACACTTACATATATACCTGGCCTCTATAGTTTACGCATATATATATATATATATATATGTATATATATATATATATATGTATATATATATATATATATATACAGATCCATTTACCGGTCTATCTAGTATCTACAGCAGCGCTTCCCAAATTTTATGGCTGTGGAACCCATTTCAACTAAAATTTTTTTGGCGCTACCCCATCCAAAACTAAACATATTCTGTTGTAGGTAATACACTTGAGAACACAGACAAATATAGGTTTAGGTCTAACAATTTCATAAATGATGACACAGGAATTTTCTCTCATATAAAGTTATACACATAATGTTAAGTAAAAAACATCATTTGAACAATTCATATAATTTTTATATTATTTTGAATTATACAAATCTACTGGTCACACTGAAATTTTTCACGAAAAACTTGTCTTTAGCTCACGGAACCCTAGGGTTCCGCGGAACACAGTTTGGGAAACGCTGCCTGAGTGTGACTAATCATGTCATCATCTATCTGACGATTAGTCTCTCTCTCTCTCTGTGTCTGTCTCTCTATGTTTGTCTCTCTATGTCTGTCTCTCTATGTCTGTCTCTCTATGTTTGTCTCTCTATGTCTGTCTCTCTATGTCTGTCTCTCTATGTCTGTCTCTCTATGTTTGTCTCTCTATGTTTGTCTCTCTATGTTTGTCTCTCTATGTTTGTCTCTCTATGTCTGTCTCTCTATGTCTGTCTCTCTATGTTTGTCTCTCTATGTCTGTCTCTCTATGTCTGTCTCTCTATGTATGTCTCTCTATGTCTGTCTCTCTATGTTTGTCTCTCTATGTTTGTCTCTCTATGTCTGTCTCTCTATGTTTGTCTCTCTATGTCTGTCTCTCTATGTCTGTCTCTCTATGTTTGTCTCTCTATGTCTGTCTCTCTATGTTTGTCTCTCTATGTCTGTCTCTCTATGTCTGTCTCTCTATGTTTGTCTCTCTATGTTTGTCTCTCTATGTCTGTCTCTCTATGTCTGTCTCTCTATGTTTGTCTCTCTATGTCTGTCTCTCTATGTTTGTCTCTCTATGTCTGTCTCTCTATGTTTGTCTCTCTATGTCTGTCTCTCTATGTTTGTCTCTCTATGTTTGTCTCTCTATGTTTGTCTCTCTATGTTTGTCTCTCTATGTTTGTCTCTCTATGTCTGTCTCTCTATGTTTGTCTCTCTATGTCTGTCTCTCTATGTTTGTCTCTCTATGTTTGTCTCTCTATGTTTGTCTCTCTATGTTTGTCTCTCTATGTTTGTCTCTCTATGTCTGTCTCTCTATGTTTGTCTCTCTATGTCTGTCTCTCTATGTTTGTCTCTCTATGTCTGTCTCTCTATGTTTGTCTCTCTATGTTTGTCTCTCTATGTCTGTCTCTCTATGTCTGTCTCTCTATGTCTGTCTCTCTATGTTTGTCTCTCTATGTTTGTCTCTCTATGTCTGTCTCTCTATGTTTGTCTCTCTATGTCTGTCTCTCTATGTCTGTCTCTCTATGTCTGTCTCTCTATGTTTGTCTCTCTCTCTTTTTTCATTCTAAAACCAATGCTACATCAGACAAACAGATGAACTCCTCATTCATCTTTATCTGCCTCTAGTTAGTCAGATGATGAAGAGCATCCAAGTCAACCCCCGTGGGAGGGAGGGGTGTTCTGTTGTTTGGAAAACTCCATTATGAACAACCAATCTCATTTAAACGATATGAAACCCACTCGGCAAACTTTCTTGCACAAACTTTCTTGCACACTGTAGCTTTACCCTATTGTCCAGACAGATGGACAGACATATGAATAGTAGTGGTGCTATATAAACATGCATAGATCACAATACAATTATTATAAATAATTGCATAAGTGATCATCAATAATAACCAATTACTATTAGCATCCATTCAAATCATCACCATTCCAGGAAAATGTTTGTATAAAACTATTATCACTTTAACTCCTCTTACTATCAGTCCATCTCTCTCTTACTCCT
>OY365818.1:23647883-23700383 GCA_959347315.1 Bimastos eiseni | reverse complement strand
AACCTCGACAAATTGACTCGACCAAATTAAATAAGAAATATTGTGTAATTCTTGTGCTTATAAAAAAATGGAAAAGCAAATTCTAAACTTTGCGTTCATCTACTCCCCTCCCAAATCACTCTCTGATCAGCTTCTGCATCGATTGACAGTTTCATCGACCCATGATGTTGTTGTGAAGCATCGATGCTTCACAGACTTCAACCTGCATGCATTCACTCAGGACCTTCCTTTGCCACCAAACTCTTCCGAATGGTATCTACTTCTCAAACTCCGCCTGATACTGACCAAGTCTTTCTACTCTACGATTCCACACTGCAAGACCTACTGGATCATCATGCTCCTCTATGCACCAGCAACATATGACTAAGAGCAGGATGTCCATGATTTGACAGGGAATGCTCAAAGTCAAAGAGGAAAACCAGGAGACTCGAAAGACTGTATTGTCATTTGAGAACGGCCGAAGCAGTAGAAGCGCACCGAATTCATGCGTAGATGTCTTGGCGATGTGCAGGAAGGCAAATGCACTAAAATTATACTGAATTCTTTCCTCAACCCAGCTCATCCAGACTGCCCTAAAACTGTTCTTTTAAGCCATGCTAGAGTAGTAGCCTTGAAGTGGCGCTATATAAATCTTTGCATTTAATGATTATATATCACATATATAGATATATATTCATCTAAGTTTAATATAAATCAAGTTGACAAGCCACAACATGATTACAGTGTGGTGAGAAATAAAATTAATTAAAGTAAAGTACTGTGAATGATTGTCTAAGTTCCAGTTCAACGCTAAGCAGAGGAAACGTCTAATTGACCGAACAGGCAACGAAATGGAGTTAGAGGCTGAAGAAAGATAAGCAAGAAAGGCAAGGCTCAGCCTGCTGTTAGCAGAGGCACTTCTGGACAGGACACAATTGCATCACAAGTAGAGTTGGTAGCAAATTTTGATGAGCATAATGAGCTGAGCATTATTGCACATCTATTAAGAAGCAATAAAAAACTATTCATAACTTTTCATTAAGGAAGAAGAGTTTCCTGCAACTGCAATTGACAGGAAAATCCAAGATGGAGTCAAAGTATCACAATGTCTTAATGATGCATTAAACCTTGCTGCTAATTCCAGAGGAGTGCAGGTATATAACAGGAAAGGCTTAGAATGGCAACAAGCAGCAAAAGTTACTCTTTGCATTAATAAATGAAAGCTTACATAACAAACTTTGTTAAATGGCAACAAAATGTTAGACAACTTGAATTGAGAGTTGTTTAAGTTGTTCCAACTTATCAACTCTCTCTGAAGTGGTATACGTGGACAATTTACAAAAAGCAGATAGAAGCTACTGACGTTTGTTAATGACTATGTAGTTCTTTGACAGAAAATGGCACAAAGACTTCTCGATATCAACCTATTAATTGCATCGAGGTAGGGGCAATTTACATACCTATCAATTGTATCAAGGTATGGACAATTTACTTACCTATAAATTGTATGGAGGTAGGGGCAATTTAATTACCTATTAATTGTATCGAGGTGGGGAAATTTACTTACCTATTAATTGTATCGAGGTAGGGGCAATTTTAGAGCTGTACCGATAAATCGGGTCGATTATAGTGATATCGGCGATATCGGGTATCGGCAGGATAATCGGCGCCGATATTAAAAATTATTTTTTCCTTTTACAATATTATTTTCAGTCTTTAAGAGCAAAATGATAACAGCAACATCATTGGGTCTGTGAAGGACAGCATTCCTTTCGCTTCCCATAGCGTGGGGAACTCGGACTTCTACTTCAGACCACTCAGTAACCATTGTGCTAGACTGCTAGTACCGTGGGAAAGTGTCTACAGCTGTAGCCTGTTGTGCAGTGAGTCATAGTGCCTGCTTAGTTACCCTGGGCACAATCATGTCATTTTAGGCGAAATTGGCAGGGCGTAAAAGTTCCCTGTGTGGGGAGGGAATAGCATCATTGGCATTTTAGAAGAAGGCTTCTAGTTACATAGATTATCTTTCCTCTCCTTCGTCATGCAAGGTCGACAGCGTGCCTAATCTCTATTGGCTATATAGGATTAGTCTCCAACTACATGTATATGTCTCCTACAGAGCAAATGTTTTGCTTCTATCACAACGATAGCAGTAGGTCTATCTTTTAGAACCGGACATCTTGGGAAACACAATGAAATAATTGGTAAAATAATCGGCTAAATAATCGGGTATCAGCAAACGAATAATCGGTATCAGCATAATCGGCAAAAAACGATATAGGTACAGCTCTAGGCAATTTACTTACCTATTAATTGTATCGAGGTAGGGGCAATTTACTTACCTATTAATTGTATCGAGGTAGGGGCAATTTACTTACCTATTAATTGTATCGAGGTAGGGGCAATTTCGACTCCGCTTATCCTCTGCAGCATTTCTCACATCTGAAATATGAATTCATTCATCTATAGAAGACATTAATAGAAGATGAAGAAGATGAAATTGATGGATGGACAACAAGGATTAGCTGTGATGTTGTTGTATTGAGAGAGATTATCATCTTCAGTCTGTCATTCTGTTTCATAGAATTAATTATCAATATTACTATCATCTATCATTAAAATACATTTGTTAAGCATTGGACACTTTCTAATGACAAAGAAACATCAATCAATGATGCTAAGCAATTGTGATTGGAGATCTTCTTCAACAGAAAAAATCTCATTGGACAGAATCTTCGATTGGGCAGATCATCTTCATCGATAACTATTGGAAACATTTACTGCACCGGGTACAATAGGAGATTTCTACAACGACCTCGCCAACCCAATTTCATCCATTTGTGTTGAGGCTGGTGAAAGACTTGTGCTCTGTGGAGATCTTAATTGCCCTGGATCTGGAGGTCGAATGAATAGCATACTGGCCGATACCTTCGATACCTACGGTCTCCGCCAGTATGTTGAAATCCCTGTCCGAGGAGATAACATCTTAGACGTTCTACCAGCCGATGATCGAACAACAGTCTATGACACGCACGTGAACGATGCTGGTCTTATATCGGATCACAAATTAGTACTTTGTAAAATAATGACTTCCATTCATCGCCAACCAGTGCGTCATGTATTCCGAAACATCTAAGCAATAGACCCTTTAATACTCCCTGACTTGTTAAAATTGACTCAGACCTATTCA
The DNA here is from genome assembly GCA_959347315.1 of Bimastos eiseni. Classification (NCBI taxonomy): domain Eukaryota; kingdom Metazoa; phylum Annelida; class Clitellata; order Crassiclitellata; family Lumbricidae; genus Bimastos; species Bimastos eiseni. The sequence continues at coordinate 23,697,214 of OY365818.1, read as the reverse complement.
CAGCTCCTGCAAGCAGTGCAAACGCTTTTGCAGAACAAATGAAAACAACAGTGTCACTGATGTTGGACAAACTCTCTCCAATTCAGACTTGCTACAGGCGACCATCTGAACCTATTACTAGATGGCTCTCATCTGAAGCATCCCGTGCGAAGAAGGAACGTCGTCGACTTGAAAGAAAGTAGAAACATTTTTGACTTGATGAGGATAGACAGTGCTATCGTCGACAGTGACGTGTAACAAATAAACTCATAAACGATTCACAAAGCTCGTATTTCTGCAGCCAACTTGAAAGTGCTGATAATCCTCGGGACCAATGGCGCATTGCCCAGCATCTTCTACACTCAAAGGATAGAAACAACTGCCAACTCTCAGACACAGAAAATCAGACTCCGTGTGCAAATTTTGCTGCATTTTTGTTACAAAAATTATAGATCTTAAAAGTAAAATTGCTAGATGTGCTGCTAATTTAGTGTGGAGTGACCTGCTGCTTGACTCAGAATTCTCTGGTCCTGCCTTCGATGACATACCGCCTGTCACATTCTTTGAAGTCTTTAATCTTCTCAATAGCATGGTTCTTAAATCATCAGCATTGGACTTCGTACCTACATCACTCATCATCTCTTGTTCTGATGTATTCTCTCACCACATTGTGCACTTGGCCAACCTATCTTTTGCTGAGGGGTGCTTTCTTTCATGCTTCAAATCTGCTGTAGTCACACCTTTACTTAAAAAGCCTGACCTTGACACTAAAAATTTGTCTAACTTCAGACCTATCTCCAACCTCAATAAAATTTCCAAGATCCTTGAACGTCTTTTTCTTATGCGTATCAAGAGACACATTACTTCCTCTCCCAACTTCAGTCCTTACCAGTCAGCATATCGCGAAGGCTACTCCACGGAAACTGCTCTTGTCTCTACACTGGATTACATCTTCTCATCTATTGACAATGGTAAAGCCTGCCTCTCTGTGTGTCTTGACCTTAGTGCAACCTTTGACACTGTAGACCACCAGTGACCACAAGGCCATACCTAAACATGAATCTGACAATCAGTCGTATAGCTAAACACTTTGGAATTCAATTACAACAGTATGCAGCTCCATATTGCTCTGTCACACACTGAGCAGTCTGGTAAACTAAAATTGGAAGAATGCCTCTCATCCATATATGCATGGCTCTGTTTCAATGGTTTGGCCATAAACCCAGACAAGTCTGAAGCAATTGTATTTGGCTCATGTCAACGCCTGCATTCTTTCCCTGTGCTCTATAGCATTGAACTGGCGGGCACTGCTGTGCCGCTTTCAGACACTGTCAAAACACTTGGGGTTACCCTCGACAGCAAGCTCACATTTCAACCTCACATAACAAGCCTTTGTAAATCTTGTTTCTACCACATCAGGGCAATACGTCACATAACCCAAAATATGTCTGAAACTATAGCCTGCTCACTTGTCTCCTCTCGCCTCGATTATGCTAATTCACTTTTTGTCAGTCTCTCAGACCCTGAACTCAAAAGAGTTCAGCGTATCCAAAATACGTTAGCTCGAGTAGTGCTACATGTCCTACTACGAACATGCTCCTCTGCCCTACTCCACCAGCTGCATTGGCTCCCTGTTGAATTCAGAATCAAATTTAAGTTAGCTTGTTTGACCTACAAAGCCATCATCACCAGTACACCTACCTATATTCATGCTCTACTAACACCTTACATTCTTCCTCGTTGCTTACGATCATCAAGTACAGGTCTTTTAGTTGAACCACGATGCAGAACAGTTATGGGCTCTAATGCATTTCATGTCGCTGCTCCTAGGGAATGGAGTCGACTCTTTGTAGCTCAAATTCACTTCCTTCCTTCAAAAAGCGACTCAAAACTCACTATTTCTCTTTGGCTTTCAAGGATTTGGAAATCTAATTGCATCTTCTCCTGGCGACTGACTATCCGCGCCTCAGATTCACATTTAGGTGTGACCTTGTGCGTGTTACAAATTTAATAATAATAATAATAATCAATTGTGCAGTGACACCAGTTCTTTATGCTCCTGGGCAGGTATACAGACAGTAGTGAGAGTCATTTAGGGTCAATTTATTGTCACTGTGAGGGCTGGTTAGGGTCATCATTAGGAAACATGGTATATTCAGCGCAGCAATCACAGCCAAAAGATACTGTACGATGATCAGAAACTTAAGCACCCTGGCATACTATTAGTTAGGATGATGATAATGAGTTCTCTGCCTGAAAGCAGGTCCATTGGCTTAACACCAGCAGAGGATGAGATGAGTGAGGTGGTCTCCCATTGCTTTCCTCACAGACAATTAAGGAGGAGCAACCTGTGCACAATTCGACACTCATGATGCAAATTTTATCAAAAATCAAGGAATTGCAAAGACAAGAATTCTTGCAGCAAACACAAAAAACTTACTTCAAATAATTATTATATAGGAAGGAATATGTGACGACATAATAAGTCATATCAATCAATTTCCTATAGGCATAATAATGGTCTGTGTCTAAGGAAACCAATCTCATAGCAAAACCAATGTCATAAAATAACCCACCACCATCACCCCAATACTAATAGCATGCCTGCATCCCGATACTGCGTGAACAACAGTTAGAAGCGAGATCCACTCCCACTATTTCCATACTTGGGCACGGGTAATTTACCCATCACCCCAATACTAATAGCATGCCTGCATCCCGATACTGCGTGAACAACAGTTAGAAGCGAGATCCACTCCCACTATTTCCATACTTGGGCACGGGTAATTTACCCGTGTCCTCCATACTTAGGTTCACGAATCCTCCATTTGCTAGGCGGTGCTGGTTAAATAAGATGTATAAAGCTATTGGCGCCTTGCGTGGCTTTCGCACAGTTAAATGCGACTCCTCTAATAACCTGTAATCATCCGTTGAAACTTTATTCGCCATCATAATGCGGTGCATCAGGTGAAATGCAATGAAATAACAACCAAGTGCCGGCAGTCGCACTTAAGCCTAATTGAGCGATATTTAAAAAAATACCTTGAATTTGCGTAAACTAAAACGCAATCCGAATACTAATCTGTAAATATGTACAGATATTTATTTAGCAATACAAAAAATGTTCTTACTATCTTCCTTATCTTCATCTACATCTGAAATTTTGCGCTTTTTACGAAGATTACTAGAAACATCCGCCATCTTGTTTATCCTCACGCGTTCATAGAACGAATTGGGTGAGTATGGTGAAGCACCCATAGATGAATAGCGTCAGCACTCCTAATGAATCTAATTGCGAAATCTAAAGTTGTATCATACTCTATAATGCAAACTCCTAAAAACCTAGGTCCTTTGCATAATTGAAACGGCATAATTAAAACGGCAACGTCTCCAAAATGGTCCCAGTCAGACACGTAGCCTATAGCTTGATTAGTCCGTATACATATATATTGTATCATCTTAAGTCGCTCTTGTTGCACCTTAATTGCTTATCTCTCCAATCCAGACCAGGGTTACGATCTTCATCTCAAGTTGGCTTTGTAGTAACTTGTAATGCAATCAATTAGAAAATTTGGAAACCATGCGTTTGCACTTGCCTCAAGAGAATTAGTCATGACTTTCATTCGCACATAAAGGGCCTAACTATAATTATAGACCTACAAATAGGCCTACTTAAAACCATAGGCCCCTATGGTAGAACGAAGAAAGTGGAGAGTGTATAATTATTACAACCACTATGCATTCCACAAAATGAAAGCTCTAGTAGAATAAATATTTTGAGTTTAATAACAAAAGACCTAACTCGAAACAAGCCCGACTGCACACTTCTCCATTCTCCGACGACGAAGGAAAATTCTTCTTCATAGAATAAATAGGGAGAGCTCGGATCTCCTCGTTCTATGGAATGGATATTAGATTAAGATCCCGCTTTTCTCTGTCTATCCAGTCTAGGCCTACACTCTCTCCATTTCTTCGTTTACGATTAGCCTACATCAATTAGTTCACGTTGCCGATGTGGAACGCTCTCTGTGGCCTGATACATTTTGGCTTAATTATTGATTTCTGCTTGTGTGTTACACTTCCAAAACGCAAAAAATTGGGGGCGAGAGTAAAAGGTGGACAATGCAATAATCAAGAATGCAGTAATCATAATTATAATCAGTGTTGTTAAATTGTGATAGCAATTGATCACTTGTCTTCCTTCCCAGCTGTCTTTGTCCTCCTTGGACTCTCGCTGTATCTAGCAACAATAAGCAAGATTGAAGAATGTGTTTACAAATGAAAATGATACTCTACCAACCATGACTATTCTCATTGAAGCATGACCATGCTCATTGATATTTAGTTTGCTAAAGCCTTCAAGGAAACTGGCGAATGGCGAATCGTCTGTACTAAGTGCAATGTAGACCTATGCAAATGTCATCGTAGAAGATAAGCAGTATCATGTGATCTTCAGCTTTGATCTACAAACTGATCATGATTGTACAGAATGTTTTTGAATGCAGCTGTCGAATATTACATGCTAGACCTGTGTTGTACGTGTTTCTGTTTAAACTATGTGAGATACCTGAACTGCTAAGATTCTCATGAAGACGTGTGTTGATGTGACCCAGTAGGCCTATAATGGTGCGATGTTTGAGTTATTGATTGCTATCGCCTTACAGGCATATATATATATATACATATTAATTAGTAACTTACTAGTAGGCCTATTGTCATTACAGTGGATAACTTTGCTGCGAAACGTTAACGCATAGAAGTAAGCTTACCAAAATAAGATATTGTGGACACCGTCTGTAAATTAAGAGCTAGCTTGGTCATAAGATTTACAGCAGTAACAGCACGGCACATTATCTTATCCTGAAAACAGACAGAGAATGGCAACGTGCTGCTGCCAATCTTCGCCATGCAGTCAACCAGTTGGATTAACTGCACGCCCAGAGACCACCACGAGGAGGTGTTGGCAAAGGTCTCCGTAGGCCATTCATTGCAGCTCTCAGGCAGTAGAAAGTCATCACAAGTTTGGCATCATCCACAAATAGGCCAATTTTAGAAATTTTCAATTTGAGTTTTTTGCTTTTACTTGGATTGAAATGCAAGGCAAACATTGGCGCTGGGGTAAAACACGAAAAGACGCAAATTAGAGACATGATTGGGCAAAGAAATACTATAGCCAGAGGAGGTTCGGAAACGACATTGGGCCTACTACACAAGCATAGGCCTATAAGTCATTGAGTAATCGAAAACAACAAAGTCCGTGAGAGTAAAACTGGATGAGAGAAAACGGAGAGCGAGAGAACAGACACTGCAGCGATAGCGAAAGAGTGAAAAAGAGACACTTAGTTGAGAAATAACAAAAGACAGGGTTAGCGATTGGGTGTAAGAGGTAGAGATAAATAGATGATAGGCCTAAATGGAGATTGATTGATAGATAGAAAGACATGGCAGATACAGAATGAAAGACTACATAGACAGATAGATAGACAGATAGATAGATAGATAGATAGATAGATAGATAGATAGATAGATTAATAGAGAGAGTCATAGATGCTAAATAGAGATAGATAAATATTAGACAGATCTATAGAGATAGATAGATAAGGCAGAGAGAGAGAAATTACAGATAGAGAAATAGATGAATTGATAACTAGATAAATTGATGCACATATAGATAACTGAATTGATCAATAGGTAGGCCTAAATACGCAGATAGATATCTAGATAAATAAGACTGAGAAAGAAATATTAGATAAATTGATAGATGCATGAAGAAACAGATTTATACATCAATAGATAGATAAGGAGGCACATAGGATGACAGATAGACAAGTGTATCGAGAAAATTATTATCAGATAGGCCTACGCAGCTTATACCCCTCTGATTGTAACGTCTAATAACGTTCAATCACAGACAACTATGTTAGTCAGTTTAACGACTACTACGTCAAAATGGGAAATAATTAACTGCCTGAGAGACTTGTAATGAGTGGACTACCCAAATGTAAGCTACTTAATATTATGCAAAGCCAGGGCCCTACAGAGAAAATGTGACGCATTTGGCCCATCACATTTTGGAAGGCAGTTCTTTGTTGACCTCAGGTCTGAGGTGAATACAAAACTATCTTCGAACACCTTAATCTTCTCATATCAGACTGAACGCAACATAATCATTCAATAAACTGATGTCCTGAATTTGGCTTTCGAGTGGCGCTCTAAAAGTTTAGAGAAGTTAACGATTACGATTAGAGTTATTTGTAGCAGCATAATTTTTTATACTGTATGCCATTTTCTTTTCGTCTGTGCATTTAGATGGAACTTATTCGTGTTGAATTGTTTACTTGTGGTCGTTGTGGAGGCAATCAATTATCAGAACTTAATCAAAGGAGAATGCAGGGACGATCTAAAACTAACGTATACCGAAACTGACGAAAGTAAGTGAAGAATAAGACAAAAAAGAAATGAGAAAGGAGATCTAGAGTAAAAACTTAGAGTAGGCAGTGAAACGGAAGTGAAAACACAGAATGCACTGAGAACGGAGATAGCAAGTAATGAAACAGTTTGATGATGATGATGATGAGTCCTTAGCCCTCAGACAGGTCCATTTATTGGCTTATATGCCACCCACGTTTTACAAGGGTAAGGTGATTTCCCATTGCCTTCCTTCCTCACAGACAATTCTGGGCAATCAAATAGTGACCAGGGTCACTATACGGAGTGGCTTGAGGTAGATTCGAACCTGCGACCTTCCACTAACACGGTATAGAACGTATATGGCTACACCACCGCGTCCCACATTCGTCTAACCTAGTATAAAGCGATTAATTCTGTAGCTTAGAATTCTAAAACTTAACTCAGTACTGTAGTCCTTCCCGTGTAGGTCTTCATATCGAGCAACGCATCTCCTCCTCCTCCACTCGTCTCCTCTGTCCATGTCCAGGCAAAAAATAATATCTTAGAAATTAGGCCCTCTCACTTTTCAGAACGCTATTACACCTCTGTCTCTCATTATCCATTCTACAAATGTGTCCGAATAGTCCCAATTTTCGTTTGATTATGGCTTGCATGATATTCTCTTTGATGTTTAGTCTTCTTCTTAGTTCAATGTTCGTTACTTTTTTGTGTCCAGTTCAATTGCAATAACCTTCTGTAGCAGTAGGCCTACATTTCAATAATAGGGCCTAATAATTTTATTATTATAATTGAGTACTAATTTTATTATTATTATCATCATTATTATTAATAACATAGATCATTATCATTATATGTCTATGTTCAGGAAAAGCGAATTGCAGTAGGCCTACATTCAACCACTCTTATAATGCTTTCGTCAGTAGCCATCTTGACTACTGATCCACCATAGGCCAATATAGCATATATGCGGGCATTACACAAGGCAGGACTGAGCGACTGGAGCGGGTCCACCGGTCGGGGGCGCGCCTGATAGGAGGCATTTCTATGACAGTTTCTGCCTATGTGCGTGACGTGTTGCACTGGCTTCCCATCACGCAGCGCATTGCATTTCGACTCGCCTTCTTGGTATGGCGCTGTCTAGTTGGCGCTGCGCCTGCTTACCTTCAGGACCTACGCCGCTATATTGCTACCCGCGCTCAGAGGGCACTGCTATATGGTCGTCTATATGGTCGTCTATATGGTCGTCTATATGGTCGTGAACCACGAACATCCACCTTTTGTAACTTACTGCGGTTTGTCAGTTTGTTTTTTCATTAAACGAAGATATACACTGCGCTCTGCTGTGTAGGGCCTTCTCGGCGTTCCATTCTCATTGTGATGACCTTCCCACGGCCAGTTTGAATGTTCAAGTCAATGGCACTCCTCGTCACCAACATCACAGGGTCAAAGACTCGTAGATTCACATGCAACTTTGATTCCCGTTTCCAGAGTTTTTGTCTTGCGCTCCTTATGTCATCGCATTGGACTTCTTTCGTCTATATCTTTATAACCAGAGTATCTGCACCCATCAGTTTGACCCTCCTCACGCTTCTCCCCTGGGGAGTTCTAGGCTTCGGATATCCGAGCCAAAGCCTTCAGCAGACACTCCCCACTCTACTGTTTCACCCATTCATTCTGTTGACAGGACTGCTTTGAGGAGACTTAATATGCCATTTACATGCTCCAGTTGTTCAGTCTTGTAAAATAAGTCTGACTAACTCAGACTTACACCCGACTAGTGACTTGAACTTAGTACACACGTAATTTTGTACATTTTGCTTCGACTATTGCAATTCCACTTATATCAACCATGCTAAAGTGAGCTAACCGAATTACCCGTAATACCATTGCAGTAAAGTACTTAGATTGAGTTGCCAATTAATTCATCATCAACGAGTGTTTACGTACTCTCAAAACTCGTCATCAACTAGATAAATAAAAAAACTCAAAATATAGTCACCTTTCGGAATTTTTTTTTACTAAAACTTGTTAATTAACAATTCACGAATGAATCATAGACACCTTATGATGAATTTTAATATATTATTACAGAAAATTATGAATATTGGAAAAACAGTGTGTCAAATTAGCTTGCAACTTGTAGTTCCCGACTTGTTAGTCTGTTGCCCAAGTCCAGGGGAGGAGACTTAGGAGGAGGTGCTAAGGACGGTCTGCTCCGAAATTTAAGGTGGAGGGGAAGGAGCTGCTTATATCCTCCAATATTTCATAAATATACAAAACTTCTACAGTGTTTTCCACTGTTCATCTTTATTGCTGCATCCATGTTTGGGAATTGAAATCTTTTTCGAACCTGTCTCCACAACCAAAATTTCTTTGATCCCCCCAAGCCCTGGACCAAGTCTCCATCTAGGCCCAAGTCAGCCTCTGCATAGCATTTGTAGATGGCTGTTTCTTAAAAAGAGATTGATAGCAATTTGGCAGTTTCTCAAAAAGTTATCTAAAAGAAAGAATGCTTGTTAATCATGAACATAATGATGTTAGACTTCATAAAGCACAATTATTTCCTCTGAACACAACAAATGATAATTGAACAACAGGGCAATGAACAACAGGGCAATGGCACTCCTCATCACCAACATCCAACAGAAGAAGTCAGACACTCGCAGAATCCAAACATTTGCAGTCTCATCGTTGAGAGTTAGCTGACCCCATATTCCAAGGTCAATTCTCAATATCCACAGACATTGCTCACTTGACCAATCCTGTCTATATATAGAGCAGAGTCTCTGGAACACCATTTGTAAAGTGGCGACCTGAATTATTAATCTAATTAGACAATTTCCCATCTGGTCTTTGTTACAGCAACAAGCATCTGTCTTACGAGAAAGACAGTATTGACTGACAGGCAAGGCAATCCATCTTCTGCAGCAACGCAACAACTTTACCGATTCAACTGTTCACTCTGCATCTCTCCCTCTGGTGGAAAACAACTCAGCTGAGTGTTGCAAAGTGTCTGCATATTGATGCCACATGGCTCCGTCCTGGGCCATACTCCTTCCCCCCCATGAACAAAGGTCAAATTATTAGCTGTGAGAATGTCTTCTCCATGACTATAGTCTGTGTGGTCCTAGGTCCTCTCAGTGCCTCAAAATTTATTCATGGTAGCCCACAAAGCGCTCCAGTAATCCTCATCTTCCGGAGTGTGAAGGTAACATGTCCGAAGAAGAAGCGGTCCCATTGCGTAGATATACTGTCAGACCAAGTATACATGTTATGTAGAAATTTTACCATGTCATTTACCAATCATGTTGAACATTGATGTAAACTGGGATTTTTGCTAATATAGGAAGCATTGTAGACTCTATCATCATCCATTATCATCTTCATCAGTAAGTCATTGATTAGAATCATCAGCAACAACTCGATAGATGCTGAGAAATGCAGTCTGACATTGAAGCCATGTGGTTACTGTTCAGAGAACGTCATCTACTTTGATGATGTCATTTAGTAAGACAGTCTTCATCATCCAGATCCAGAGAACATCAGAGACCACAGACCTCTGCCCGATTAACATAGCCTCAGACTTGGCTTTCTTTCTGGCTAGACCACTGAAATGCCCTCCGATCCAGTGACCTCATCAGACTCAGAAATATGACTGTCACCATTCATCTCGTCATTAACAGTAATAGACTGAGATCAGCAACACACACACACACACACACACTGAAACAACCGTGGAACCATTGGCAACCTAAAAGCAATGACTGCATCCAGCTACGAATTAGCTGCCTTTGGTTGTCAAAGTGCGTTTGTTAATCTGTTCTTGGAGGAAATCTGAGAGAGCAACAATGAGAGGACGGTCGAGAGATCTCTCTTCACCAAACTGTTTGGCCAAACGGTCTGCATCGTCTCCCTAACAAAAAGAAGATAAAATGTAAAATCAAAAATACATCAACACCAAACGACCGAACAATAGAACAGTCGACCACAATAATTGGCACCGACATTAAAAATGATTTTTATTAGTTTTGTCAGCCAGCATAATACAACAATACCATTTATCGGCTCATTTACTTAGCATCCCATTGTGGTCTGTGAAAATGCTGATATAAATTATTTGCTTCTTGTACAGTAATCATTACAAAAGACAAAAAAAGAGCAAAAATAACACATTTTTAAATAATTAGCTTCATAATCGGCATCGGCTATACTCGGTGTTGGCATAATCGACAAAAAGTGACATAGGTAGAGCTCTAGTGCCTTTGTCGCTGTAGGGTCTAACTGAGCACCTTTGAGCTCTCATTGCCTCTGGCCAATACATTTTCATGGCACAAGCAATGTATGATGGTGGTTTTTCTATATTTGACCATGTCTCACATTATATGCATGATGTGCTCTACTGACTTTCCATTTCCTAGCGCATTGAATTCAGAATTAAAACTGTCAGTTACGGGAGTTTTGTTGTTGTCCCACCACGGTTTGGCTGCCTCCAGAATATTCTTTCTGCAGCTTGAGGTGAACTTGTAGTTCTCCTTGTGCACATTTCAATGATGCAACATCGTGCATTTTCTGTGATTGTTATGCAGACCACCTGGAATAACCTTCCCTCAGAGATGCAAGTTCCTACAGCTAGAAACTAAGGATATACCTCTTACAAGCATTTCAAAAAGTTCTTAATCGCTGAAGTTGGGCTTGTAGCATTTCTGCGTATCCTGTAGGGCTCTATAAAAGTTCTTTGACTTTTTGAATAGCCAGAACCAGCTGTCGTTTCAGAAGGTGGAGGATCGTCTAAAACTTACTCTGTTTACAACCAAGTGGAAAAGTTGACCGTTTTCATCTTCATATTCAAATGTGAACAGATAAGTCTTCTCTTCTGATTGACCTGAATGAAAAGTTCAATGATTAGAAATAGGTCAAAGAACCACAGCTGTATACATAGAAACCACAGCCATCAACAGAGTCCATTCAATCAACAATTTTAGCTATTTACACAGAAACCAGTCGACCAGCCACATATGCAAACAGAGAGCACTCAATAAAAACCCAGCTGTACGTAGACAACAGAACCGATAATATCACTTTTGTCAGCTGAGTAGAGAAATCAGTCGTACAAGACAGATAAGACAGATGAAGAGATGAGACAGATGAAGAGATGAGACAGATGAAGAGATTGGTATAAGTGGAACAACATCAATTGATTTCCGTCTTGTGTGTCATGATAATAGCTGCACTGCACAGTTGAGAAGATAAGAAGAGCAGTTAGAGTAGAGTTGACATTTGAAGCAATGTGGCCACAAGCGACAAGGAATAAACATGACAGGTAACCAGTGAAATAAATCAAGTGTACAATTTAGAGTCAAGAGCAGAGAACCACATGAAAGCCATCTTCAACACCTTTTTACCGGCTGCCATCTAAACTATTAAACTATTCAAGCATAATTTGACAGACTTCACTCAACTCAATTCTTACAGTCAGCTCTATACAACTGCTACCATTTGCTATGCCTAAGATAACCAGCTAATCATTCACTCAACGTCTAATTCACTCACTGATTTCACAAATTGTTTGCTAGTATGAATGGTAATGTTCAGTTTTAGAGTCCATTGGTTCATTACTAGGCTCCTCCTGAATCCTTCTAAGACTACTCTTGGACATAATAAGACGTCACAAAGTCCCATGACCATGTTAAAACTATGCAAATCAGCTCATTTCATATTCATGAGTTCATAGGATCAGATTTCACATGTCTTGAACTGTCTTAGTCTCAATCACAACTGCTCAAGCTTCTTGCTTATGACAACTCCAACTTCTCGTTCGTATTGCTGCTATGAATGAGATGGTTTTAAAATACTGTGGATAGAACCAAAAGAAAAACTCTAAGTATCAGAATATTACACTGTAACGTAACTCAGGGTTACTCTTGGCCAGAGAGGTATCAATTTGTGGTGAACCTCAATTCTTCGGTATCGGTTGCGAAAATTCTGGTTCACCTCCCCTTAATTCTCTGGTACCCTCAGGAGGCCGCAGTAATTGTTTGCCCAGGTCCGACTATCCGCGAGGTAAGTCTGGCTTGTTGGCACAGATATGAGGAAGATTGCCAATGTCAACGATCTGAGCTCATTACAAATAACTTCGACTCGATCCCGACTGATTTATCTTTATTTCTTCAATAAAATCCACAGTCATCAAACAGTTATTCTACAGAACGCTGTCTTTACAACTACTACGACAATGACGACTTATGACTGCCCTTTATCATACAGCGACGGACTATCATAACTTCCGACGACTTTCTCTACTCCCGTGATTACTCTTCTACCCTTTATGTCTCTCCTATATATATGTATCCGAAGCGTATTGAGACATTGCAGCGAGACATTGATCGCCAACTAGCCGAGGCAATTTTGCCACAACACCAATGTTGCCCAATTTCAATCACTGAATTAAGTTTAAAACTGTTATACTGTTAAAAAGGAATCTATTCAACAAACCACCACCACTGCCTTCTCATTGATCATGTCATCACTCAATCGATAGAAACCCTGATCCAAGCCATGACTCACAACATAACAAACCATCTTCTGCTCTCAGACATTATCAGTCGCTTGTCTGCAGCTTTGCAACTAATGGTCCAGGAATTCTGTCGGTTGTGCGATGTGTGATCGAAAACTAAGAACCCAACTGGTTCAGTGACTTACACTGAGCTATCGATTGACTTCTGGTTCCTCTGACTGGTCTGATTCACTGGCCATGATTCACTTGAAGCGACTATTGACTGATGCTGTTGAGGTCCAGATCAGATCCAAAAGACTATTCCAGAACAATGGAGAAATTTAAACAAAGAAAAATATAATTAGATAACTAGTCAACTCATTCACCAAACAAACACAATAATAAGATCTGCAAATCAAGCAAAATCAAAACAGAAAAACTCCTCACCGTTGTTTCTGCAGTCTTGCGACCGCACCATTGGAGGGGCGTAGGTGTGTAAGTCAGGTTTCTTTGCTTTTGTTGTCGTTGAAAGCACCTTCTTACCACCCTTTGCCTTCATTTCCTTGTCATATTTATCTCTGGAATTTTACAAGAACACAAGCAAAGTTAACATATTGTGCCTCAACTTAATTCAGTAAGTCAGAATTCAAATGATGGGAGTTCAAAGGAAGGATCTTCAATGAACCTAACCAGAAGCCACGAAGCACAGAGCATTTGCCAACGAAGTCAGATTATCATAGATTAGTATGTCATGTCTTTAAGATGCTGCTAAACAACTTCCAGAAGGAAACAGCTGCTTCAAGTGTCCAAAAGGACTGATACCAGACCCATCCTGCATCACAGCCTACCCTATGCCAGCCCCCATCCTGCATCACTGCCAACCCTATGCCAGCCCCCATCCTGCATCACAGCCTACCCTATGCCAGCCCCCATCCTGCATCACTGCCAACCCTATGCCAGCCCCCATCCTGCATCACAGCCTACCCTATGCCAGCCCCCATCCTGCATCACAGCCTACCCTATGCCAGCCCCCATCCTGCATCACAGCCTACCCTATGCCAGCCCCCATCCTGCATCACAGCCTACCCTATGCCAGCCCCCATCCTGCATCACAGCCTATGCCAGCCCCATCCTGCAGCACTAAAAACCCTATGCCAGCCCCATTTTGCATCCCAACCAACTATATATATAGCCAAAACTATGCCGGCCCCATCCTGCATCATAGCCAAAACTATGCCAGCCCCATCCTGCATCATAGCCAAAACTATGCCAGCCCCATCCTGCATCATAGCCAAAACTATGCCAGCCCCATCCTGCATCATAGCCAAAACTATGCCAGCCCCATCCTGCATCATAGCCAAAACTATGCCAGCCCCATCCTGCATCATAGCCAAAACTATGCCAGCCCCATCCTGCAGCACTGGCAACCCTCTAACTCATTTCCAACAACTGATTTATGGGTCTGATTGCCAATTGAAGGTTTGCATTACTATTTCATAGACATGCTGCACTGGAGGTCTTACCTAGAGCTGTACCGTTATTACTTTTTGCCGATACAGGTTTTTTCATTTGCCAATACCGATTATATAGCCAATTATTTTTCCTACTATTTCATTGTGTTTCCCAATACATGATGTTCCAAAATATAGACCAACTGCTACCGTCTATTGTTGTGATACAAGCAAAATACTTGCTCTGTAGGAGACATATACATCTATTTGGGGACTAATCCTAGGCAAGCAAAGCAGGTAAGGCACATCTACCTTGCATGAAGGAGAGAAAAGAGATATCTATGTAACTGGACGCCTTCATCTAACAAACATGCTAATGATGCCATTCCCTCCTCAGACATCCACTTTTATGACCTGCCACTTTGGCCTAAAATACCAGCAAGCAGAGATGACATAACTGTGCCCAAGGTAATTAAGCAGACTCACTCTGAACAACAAAGAATGTCTTAGAAAACCATGGTATCAAATTGAAGTGTGCATGTGGCAGTCTGCGATCACAAAAGTAAGTCATTTATATTTACAAATTTCAAAAGAAATTCCTGACCATGAAGTTCAGTACTAAATAATCAAAACTTTCAGGGGTTGTCATCTGGATTCCTGGTGCAAATATAAAATGGGTGCATCGAGTAGTCTTATAGGTGCAGTGCATAGAGTTTCTTTGGTTTGTCGTGGGATGAGCATCTCATTTTCTTGCTTACTCGCAAGAAATGTTGCAATGCAGCGCACAGTGCAATGAAGAGGTTTAAGCAACGGTGCAGGTAAAATTGATTATTATATGGTACATAATAATATTGTGCAGGCCACAGAGTTAGGCATAAGATTGGGAAGCAATATCCTTCTAATGTGCCTCAATCATGCTCTTACCTATAACCATAATATTTATTCATCCCATAACATAATATGATAACGGTAATTTTAGCGTATTTTATTACCTCGTGTGCTTGCTGTGTATGTTAGTGTATTTAATTATTTCTGCCATCAGGTATATTTCTTTTCATCAATCGGGTTTTTGCGCTCACACATGGCCATGTTTACATCGATTCCACGTCCATCGTAACGACATTCTTGCATCAATCAAGCACGATATTTCATCGATCCAGCTTCCATTAAAGCATAATTTATATCATCAATCCAGTTTCTGCTTGCACATTATACTTTTTCATCGATCCCATCGCCAATTAAGCTAGAGTTGGAATCTACTCACATCAAATAATAAAATACGTTAAAATACACTTTTACCATGATAACGAAGAATATATATTCCACAATAACAAAGGGAGCATGGAAGAAAGAGGGCACAGGTAAAATGCTGATTTGCTGATCGGGGTAGGTAAAATACTGAACGGAAATTGCTGATTGGTGGATAAAATGCTGATTTTAGTTTTCATAATCAGCAATATGAAGAACCTTTTGAACAACTTTTATTTCCACATATCAAATCTAGAGAAACTATTGAACAACTTTTATTTGCAAATATCATGAATGTAGACCTATAAATTGTTTTCTGTTAACACTGACTAACCATCAACAATACACAGAAATTCATGAGCAATTTTTACTTGCACACTTCACAAATGTATGTAGGCGTTTGGCTATGGTGTCAGTTACACCGATTGCCATTCTTGCTGCAACAGTGTGATAGGAATGTGACTTTGCTGGACACGAACAAGTGGTTGTTGGAAAGAGTCGGACGACATGTGGTTCTTGCAGGGCTGTTAACAATACTTGAAAAAAGTATTGCAATAGCAATACCAATACTTCCTAAATAAAAGTATCCCAATACCAATACTTTTTTTCTAAAGTATTGCAATACCAATACCAATACTTTAACCAATACTTTTCAATATGCTTGCTGGATTCGACATTAGCCTAACTTATAATTCTTACACCGATAATAATCGAAAATTTCCCAAGAAATCACTTGGCCCGGCTTGGGCCAATCATAAGATAAGAGGAATGGTTACTCGTCAAATTTCCGTGTACACTCTTTTCTCTTAAACACAGATGTCGTCCCAATCTAAACTTTTCTTCTATATGAAAAGATAGTGTTTGAACCTCTCATGGCATTTTTTATTTATTTTGTTGACATACTCAGTAGTCATTCGTAAATCTGGCTTCACGACTAAAGGTTGATGAATCAGCTTGTTATTTTAAAAGGATCTAAAATTTATGGCCCCTGAATATCGCCCCAAAACTGTTGACACGAAAGAACATGGGAACTTTCCAGTCCTGTGCATATTGGTCCTTGGGCCAATGACAATGTCTTTGAAGTAGCCTTCAGGCTGTTCGAACACAATGCTCTGATATCGCAATAGCAATCTTCGTTTCCTCAGTCCTATTCATTTTCAAGTTCAACTAGATTCGCAAGCACTGTAAAATTAATTAGGCAAGCCACTTCTACCAGTGAACACAAATTTAAAGGACATAGGCCTACTACGGTCATTTCTTTATTCATGCCTATGCAATATTCCATCTATTCGCACCAAGGTTTATATGGCAGAAAGAGGCTATACATGTACATGTATATAGAGGTCTAAACTTATCAAAGCGCAACGATTGACTTCGCGTATTTCTTGAGAAACCATACAAAATTTCAGTGAGAAAAAGTATTGGTATCGAGTATCACTGACGGTTTAAAAATAGGTATCGTGATACACATGCGATACCAGTAAAATAAAACTATTGCGATACTCGCGGCGATACTGACAAAAGTATCGCGATACCAAAGTATCACAATACTTTATCGCGAAATTAACAGCCCTGGGTTTCTGAGTGCCCATGATGACAGAGAGTTGTGGATTCAGTGTGAGTTTGTTTGCTTGGATGATCCTGGATGCTCTAGAGGAGTCCTCACGCAAACAGAGCCGAAGTTTATTTTTAAATAATCTACTATTTTGCTGGTGTTGAATATGCTGGGAGAAGATTCCATAAATGGGATCCAGTACATTGAATGGACAACAATCGAATATTTTGTGTGTGCATAAGGAGTGTCATAAGTTGTCGAGTTTGATTAAAAGAATCATGCTTAAATGGAAGCTGGACTAATGAAAAGAATTATGTTACGGTTAATTTACAGCACTAAATTAAGGTTTTACATGAAAATACACTCCGTTGCATAGACCACTGCCACATTTTCTTTCTTTTGCTGATCCACAGTAACACCAACGATATTTATAAACTTTCCAGTCATCCTTCTGAACATCTTCTCTCCATGAATAATGAATAATTGCTCCACCCGTCGGTCAATTCTCAATTCATTTACTGCTTGAGTACTAAATAACTTGTAGATATTACCCATGTTTTCACTATATTCAAATCAAACGTATCCTAACTTTCCAAATTTTAACATTTCATTGGGTAGGCTTATATATAGGCATACAGTGTCTATAGGGTCAGTCAACCTTTTCTCATTGACTTTACTGATAAACAGTGCTTTCTGTTTGTTGATTTTAACTATATTGAAGACAACAAAGCTCTAATTAACTGTCATTAATGCAATTAGCACATTGATTAATGTTTCATGACCTTTGTTTGTTGTTATTTAAACCAATAAGGCTTACGTGCTTCATAAACACTCAGTTTGTTAATTTTACCAATCAGCATTTTTCCATCAGCATTTTACCATTCACCTTGCTGATTATCTGCTTGGTAAAATGCTGACCAATCAGCAAGTTCCGAACAGCATTTTACCTACCCCAATCAGCAAAACCTGCCCGAAGAAAGACGCCCTGAGTAATGAATAGTCCCGCTAGTTGATAACTCTGGCCATTATGTGACGATTGAGTACAGACCGTTGATTAATAGTAATGTAAAATGCAAATTAGTATGAGACTTAACTCATTAGCAAATAAAGTGAGAGCACAATAGACTAAAAGAAGAAAGATGACACAAGACGGAGAGAAAGTAAATAATAAATTAAAAGCGCTAAACATTATTAGGTAATGAGTCATTTTGGGTGGAGAAGTTGTCGATTTGCAGATTGTTTATAAAGAGTGGGCGCGGTTCGGCAGGTTTATTGTGAGAAAAAAATATAATTATTGCGCCAAAATAACATTCTGGCAATAACTGGTCTTTCACTGCATCAGTTGGACCGCGATTACTGTTATACGTTGGGGGGGGGGGGGGAATGGTATCATGTATTGATTGTATTTCAACTTTACAGACACCAACAGAGACCTTTACCATTTACTTCGAATAAGGTGACTGTCAAATCACTTACCTATCCACTTGGTTTTTGATAATGCTTTGCATAAAACCATGCTCCATATTTAATCGCGATTTTGTAGACATCTTAGTTGTCAATGAGCAATTTAACTTTCAAGTAATATTCAAGTGTTGTAAACACTAGCATACAAGCAAGTTCTTGTATTATCGCACAATTAGAGGATCAAACTTTAGATGCGTTGTTGGGCTTCTTCTGGATTTCCAAAGGCTATGTTTAGCGCAGCAACCGACACACCGTGTAACTAAGAATAGTTTGCGGAGCCGTGTAATATAATGTCAAGTAAGTAAGTAAGTATGAACCTTAATGAGCTGTCTGCAAACGCACTGCGATGACACCATGTACGAACAATCAACGAATGATCATAATGAGCAATTCAGAAACAAACATCTTCGGAGTTGTGAGAGGATGGCCGTAGAGTAGTTGGACGCAGTGTCCGATTTGCCGGGGGGTCGAGGGGGTTGGATCCCCATGCTTTTAGTCTTGACCCCCTATGCTAATAACGTCTCATCGACCTCCGAGGGGATCGACATGACCCCCTCACATTCATTGAAAGCGCATTACTCGCAACAGATTTTTCCGGCCATGGACTGTCAGGATACGAAATGATTTCAGTCTCCTACCTAAGAACTCATCATCATCCTTTTGCGCTTCTCTTAAAACTGTCCTTATCAGCCGAGGGTTAGGCCGGGAGCGCCTCTGAGTAGATATCTAGAAGGGGCGCTATATCAAGTAATTTTGATTGATTGATTAAATAAATTGAAAATGCGACATGGTGTGCTGTTGCTACAACACTAGGCCTACGCAAAGTCGTTCAATGTAGACTCCCATGGCTTGCACATGTAGATGAAGGCGAGTTCCCAAATTTCAGTGCTCGTTAATAAGCTGGAGCCCGCTCATGGGTTCCTAAAAGTGTGAAGATTATGATTAGGACAAATAGGCCTATTAACACGTTTTGCTGACAGTAATTTAACATGTAGATCACTTGCCCTACATGCTAAGTTAACTTTATTTTTATTGCATGTCAAGGCCTTTTATTTTAATTAGATAAAAGTTTTAAATTTTGTGAACATAGAAAACGCTTTTATATTTAAGGAATAGGAAACAAATTATAATTTTTACAGAATGGCTTTGTAGTCTCCATGGGGTTGCTGGATATGATTATACTCTATATAATAATATCTAGGTTTAAGTTATAAGTTACTGATAATTTGCAGATACACTTGTTCATTGGTTTTGCTAATTTGCGATTAACAACTAACAGTAGGCTTATAGGCCTACATGTACCTTTTGCAATTATTTGTTAGCTTACATTTTATACTTGCATTGCGTTTTTCAGTGATGTTTGATGCTCATGTGTACAAATTGTCAATTGTTTTTAGTTCCTATTAGCAAAGATGGTAGAGTCGTAGACTAAGATATGATTTGATTTGTGTCACATTGTGTGGTGGTCAAAGCATTAAAACACTAGGCCAGTCGCTACGTAGAGATTGGCCTGGTGGTATCTTAGTGGTATCTGACTTCTTAGTCTACGATTCTATCATCTTTGCTATTAGTATGTCTGCTTCAGCTAAATGTTCAGACTTGTATCGCATCACACTGCTACACTGCTAGTAATTGCAGAATCTTGAATCATTGTTTAAGTCCATTACCTGACAAAAAATAACGAAAGTTGGAAATGTTGGCTATTGCTATTGTTTTCTCTGCATTAATCAGACTAGTCAAGGGATTTGAAACGCGAGGAGCAAATCGCGATTAGCCTAATAAACTCATTGCGGCTTAGGAAATTATTATCATCTTAGATCATCTTGTATGATTATATTTTCGACCCTCTGCTTCTTTTTTGACAAATCGGACCCTTGTTGGACACAGAGCCGAGGAACCGAGTTCGTGACCCATGTCCTCTAAAGTTGAGCTCTTTCGCTAGGCGGCGGCGTTTGTCAATAATGAAGACGTATAGCGTAATGCGCGGCGCCCTGTGTGGCTGCCGACGGCTAAATTCGACTCCAGACTGTAGGTCTACTTGTAATAATACTGCAGTTTGTGAGTTTTATAAATTAAAAGACTATTAGTAGAGAGAGAGAGGGAGAGGGAGAGAGAGAGAGAGAGAGAGAGAGAGAGAGAGAGAGAAGGCAATAGGAATGCAACCACTATAGGTATAGATTCGCTTGTATAGCATTCGGGTGACGAAAACAAACCAGGTTAGTGCGTCGGCACATTCGGCACGCGGGATCACTCGATTGTGCGATCGACGACGGATCGAGTGAGTAGGTGACGCTCTTTAAGGGAGGCAGAGTCGCATAAGACAACCTTAGAGTAGGCCTACTACTAGGCATACTAATAAAACATGGCTAGAGTTGTGTAATAATAAAACATGGCAGGGTTGTGTAGCACGAAAGATTATCACGAATACTTCATGATTACATAGTAATTGTGTCATAAAAAGTCACCTGGTAAAATGGCAGACACTTGAGCCATATAATAAAACTTGATGGTTTGAATAAATGATAAGTTATTCGTTTATTTAGAAATAAAGCAATGTGAGGAAATGCCAACATGAGCGACAGTGGACAATACAAGTTTACAGAACTGAAGTTACTGAACAACAACAAACTAGTAAATATTTTTATATAGTAATTTGTAGATGAATTTAGAGTGTTTGGGTGGGAGAATAAAGTTTTGTTCTTAATTAGGTATTAATTGGTGATTGAAATGGAGACGGAGTGAAAGTATGAGTTGTTGAAGAACATGCTTGGAGTTGTGTAAAATGTAGAAAATGAGTTTGGCCTCTGCAGTGTTAGCAAGTTCAGAGACTGTTGTGAAGGATTGTCCCTTATAATTATGACCTAGGCGTTTGGCTATTCTTAACAGTTTTTCGGGGCGTCCTTTAGACGCCTCCGGGATGGGAAGGCTAAGCCCTCAGCTGTAACAGTATAACAATGGTAGTGGCTTTGGTTATATTATGAATGGAAGAGGAAGAGAATCCATGGGTGTTGAGTTCTCGGATTGTAAAGAAGGGGAGGAGCACCGAGCAAGTGACTTGGACTACGTGGTCTAGGGCACTCTAGGCTATAGATATATGTGAGCTGTGAGTAAAACTTTAACAGCCCTAATTGACCTCTTTAACAGCTATACTCTGCCTCCGCTGAGCCCCTGGAAACCGGACTCTGACCGCCCACCGATTATTTTTTGGACAACTCATCTGATTTGATGCCACGCTCGTGAATAGGCTGGTGCCCCAGCTGCGCTTGGCTTTCAAGTGGCGCTTTAAAAGTTTGGGGATTACGATTACGAACTTTAAGGTTAGGCCTATCTCGAAGCAAGACACTCAGTATTTTTAAAATTTTAACTCAGCTTAGTTTTAACTAAATTTTTAATCGTGATTAAGTATGACAAGTAGACCATTTCTATAAGCAATGTAGGCCTAACCCAAGGCACATCTCTTGTCATTTTTCGTTTAGCGTATCCTGAACCGCCACCACCTGTTGAATGAGTAGGCTACTGCGCCATTTGAGGCAGCATCAACCTTACATTCGCTAGTTTGCTTTGGTGGAATGAGCAATATGAAAGGTGGAGCCTTGCGTGGTTGCCTTGCAGTTAAATTCGCCCTCTGTATAAAGGCCTTAACCCGCTAACAGCGCCTTATTATTACCACTAGGCCGACAAGGTTCCGGCCTGGGGGCGGCACATTTGAAGGGGCGGCAAAAGTTGGACTTACAACTTTTAATGTATAAAGTAAATGATAGCAAACCAGTGAACTAAGGAAGAAATGTTTGATCACAGTTGTGTTATATTCCGTAATTGAAATTTAAACTAAAACACTCACTAGGCTTTTTATTTATTTTCAATATTTATAATAGAAATTGTAGTGATGGTTTCCAGTGGCGTCGCCAAAGCTTCGATGATGGGGGGGGGGGGGGGGCAAAAAGCCACTGACGACTAGGGGGTCTGAGGAGCGTCGTAAGGTCCCCAGCGGGGTATGGGGCGAGGCCGGACCAATTTTGAGTATTTGATGCCGAATGGGGTACATTTTGGGCGCTTGTGTGCCTCAAATTTATCAACAATGATTTCGAAATAAAAGTAGCTCTATTATCAAACTGTGACTATATTATAAGCAAGGGAACTGCTCACCCCCTTGGTACTCGGGGCTCGCGTTCCCTCCGCTCGGCTGCGCTGCAAGAGGAGCACGCACGCACACACACACACACGCACACACACACACGCGCGCGCACGCACACACGCACACACACCTACACACAAAAATGGAGAAAGTAGAATTATTACCCTCAAAATGCATTCCACGAGATGGTAGAATCATTGCATTTTAAAATAAAAAATATATATAGGCCTATATATATATAATATTATATATATATATATATATATAATATGTGTACGTATCGAAGGACATGACAGTAGGCCATATATTTAGGCTAATTATAAGAACTAGTTCAACGCTTAAAATTGTAAATGTGACTAAGTCAAGTGATTTATATGATGCAGTTATTGGTGAGTTTAAGTAAATAAATAAGAATATTCTTGATCAAACTACCAGCAAACGCACTATAGCTTACAAAAGGTATAAATAATAGCATACATTTTAAACGACGTCATAACATTTCACATATTGAAAGTAGGCCTACTCTTGGCAAATATAATTTTGAACGATTTTTGACCCCTCCCCTTTGTTACACGTCGTCACAAACGCCATGACTTCCCAAATATGACGTCACAAAGCTCTGACCCAAAAAATAACAGATGTCCAGAATGTTATGTACATTTTCTTAGAATTATAAGTAAAGTAGCTTATTATGGCTTAATGCGTTTAGGCAATATAGGCCTAATTATAAACGCACAATACATAAAACTATATTGTAAAACGAAGAAAAATGGAGAAAGTAGAATTATTAGGCCTACACTCAAAATGCATTCCACGAAATGTTAGAATCATTGCATTTTTTTTAAAAAAAGCTTAATAACAATTACTTGAAATAATCCAAACTTCTCCCGTGCACGCAGAAGCAAAATGATCCTTCATGGACTAAATAGTGCTATAGAGAGTTTGGATCTCATCATCCTATTCAATAGATAGGCCTATTCCGTTCAGATCCAGCTCTTCTTCGTCAATCCAATCAACACTTTTTCCATTTTCTTCATGTGCGCGTACAACCATTACTTTACGTTACCGACGTGCAATGTCTTATTATGACCTGATGCGTTTTGGCGATATAAGCCAATTAGCTTGTGTGTTACAGAAGCAGGAACTGCTAACTTCCAAAACCCCAAAATTGACACCAATCGTAAAAGTTAGCGATGAAAAATTAAGAATAGAATCATAATAATTAGTGTTGTTAAATTTGGGTTACAATTACTGTTAATTAAGTGGAACTTGTTTAATTGAGTGACAGTTTTCAATGAAATTACGCGTTATTATGTTTGATGGGATGATGTGACGTCACATTTCGTCACAATAATGTTGTACAGCACGAGGGACCACGTAGCCAACAGTGACGTTGCTAGAGCTTCGAGGTTGGGGTGCGGAAAGTCCCTAACGACTAGGGAGTCTGTGGGGGCGTCACCAGCAACCTCTCTTTATGTGCTTCGTAGACTGTAAGAAGGCGGACAAAGAGTGTTCGTCTCATTCTTGTCATCTTAATTGTTCTCTAACAGCATCTCTGAATAGGTCATGCCGTAATAGGCCTCATAGGCGCCATATAAATGTACATGATAATATACGATACAATTCGATTAGGAGCCTAGGATGGAAAAAAATGATTTAAAAAAATTCACATGCGGCAGCCTGCAAGGCGTCCAGTTGTCATGCAGCTCATTTTACCACCGTGCCACCCACCGTGTTACCAGCGTCTTACAGCGCCGGTGAATAAGTGAGTCTGTTGTTGTGGGCGCTGAGAAATTTTCGAAGATTTGCATTACATCACAGTTCAACCATCTGGGAGCATCTACCCGCCCCATATGCTTAGGGTCTATTGGTTAATATCAGATGCAGGTCATCAACGATTGTGTCTTATATGGAGATCGGTTTAACTTTAAGATTTGCTACAATTGAGAGATTAACTGCTGCAGCGCCAGCAGATTAGCCTCTGGTTTTGTCTGTCTCTAGCAGTCGCGGATAAGCCGTTGTGTCAAACTATGCGCCCGACTCAATGAGAGAGAGGGGGGGGACGGCGACGGAGGGAGGTGCTCTTCCTCCCTCTAGCGGCGTCTCTTCTTCTTGCCGCCTTCGGTCGGTCTAAACAGCGTCTGTTGGTCGTTGTGCATCATATTACGCCGTCGACGGTCGAGATAGAAGATACGTAGATTCGACGACACAGACTGTTCGTTGGAAAGTTGGAAGAAGAAAGTTTATTGGATAAGAAATCAATTCAGCGTCATCATAGGAAACGACTTAACTTCTTTGCGATGTGGAATAAGACGCTGCTAGTTTAGTCGACGACATTTTGATTTAATTCGATGGCTGAAGAGGACAAGCAGGGTCTGACTAAGACCCGGCCGTTTGTTAAGTGTTTTGGTTGCGGTTCTACGACAGCAGAGACTTTAGTTAAGGTGACGAAGACTTTGGTCGGCATCACAGCCTCTCTTCTGCTAATCAGTTTTCTTGTGTGGATGATCGTTGCGTTAAGCATGAGGATCGGTCGCTTGGAAGATCGGGTCAGTCGACTGGAAGAGGAGAACCGAGGCCGAGAAGAACAGATGAAGATAAGCGTCAATGAAGAAGTAAAACAGGTAAGAGATAAACTGAGAGAAGTCATGATCTGCGATTGTAATCTCGCTTTGAGTGACCTATGTTTATTTATCTACATTTTGTTATTTGGTTTGTAACATCCATATTTTCAAAATTTATGTCATCAGTCATCACGATTTGTCTGCTCTTTACGAAAACATTTGAACTAACATTGGGTTTGGTTATAATTGACTGACTTCAATATTATTATTTCTGTAGATCGTTATGTTTAGTTTCTTTAAAAAAATATTTATAATTATCTATCCAAGGTGAGTTCTTCGAAAAACAAACTATCTGTCCATATTTAAGTTTTATATTATATTCAAAATTTAGATAGGCCACAAAATGTGGTAGCACCAGATTAGTGATTAGTACTGGGCACAGGGCGCAATTATGGCTAGGTGCGTTGCTGCATATAATGAGAGAGGGGTTAGACTGGTAAGAAGTGCACGATGTTGATGTTGTACAAGCCTTTTGAATCTTGTGTTCATCATCACGTTGACCATATATAGCCCCAGATAAGTTCTTCCCAGCTGACCACAAATGAATGGTGGAGCTGAGGTCATGTGATGCAGGGAGTGTAGACTGAATAGGAGAAATGCTGTGTATGTCAACATAAACCTTTCTTGTCAATCATTTTCTGCCTAGAATGTTCTAACCACCCATTGACCTACGTTGCAACAAATCTATGGAATGGACTCTGAATACTAAGTCATAATAACATGAATGTTGTCTGTCATATACAGTCATACATTGTGTACATTTCTCCTCATTACCAATCATTACATAACTGGTAACAAGAGAGTCAGAAATGTCAACAATTGGACAGTTGGAAAGTTGGGACAGATGCAGTGAGGAAGTGAGACAGAGAGAAAGATAAACAGAGATTAAGAGTGACAGAGAGAAAGATAAACAGAGATTAAGAGTGACAGAGAGAAAGATAAACAGAGATTAAGAGTGACAGAGAGAAAGATAAACAGAGAGGAAGAGTGACAGAGAAACAGAGAGACAGAAAGGAAGGAAACAGAGAGGAAGAGAGGTACAAGAGAGAAAGAGGAAGATAAATAATAAAGAGCACCAGTGATTGAAGCCTGTGTCTGAAGTGAGAATTGGATATATGATCCGTTGTGTTAATTTGATATGGATCAATGAGGTTGAACTTTGGATGGGAGGAAAAGGAAAGATGTCTAAGTTCTATTGAATCAGTTTCTGCTTAGCAATTTAAGCTATAAACTAATTAGTAGCATATGATTAAAGATTCAGCTTAAGCTCTATGGTTGGATTTTGGAATGAGACGTCTATCTGCTCCTAATGACCCATGCCAACAGGACAAGACAGATTCTGAAATAGGGACACATAACCTAAATACTTACTTGCCATTTCCCATTTAAGGCCACCCATCCATCATTCCCCTTGGTCCTGGTCTAGTTGAATCCTGTTAAATCTGAAGATGTTGCACCAATGAGTTGGACTCCAAGGTGATTAAATGAACCTGAAGCCAGACTATTTTCGTCTAATTTACCCTGCTTAATTTACTTACTCACTTGCGACAGCGTTCAATGCGTTCCGTGACTTAATTAGTAGTGACTGATCACTCCAATTTCGTGCAATATGATTGACTAAGTCGTCACTTCATGGTGCATGAAGATTGGAGCATATGTTATATTGTGCTGCTGGTGATTTGTGCGTTTGCAATGTCACTAGTTTTGGAAATGATCTCAAACAAGTAAAGAACAATGGTGGAGAATAAGACCAAGTGAAAATTGGCCCATTTTGGGGGGGAGGGACTTTGCGCCTCTCATGTCCAGTTTCTAAATGCTATTTGGTACCAAACTTTGTTCCCTTGATAAGATGTTTAATAACATTGGAGAGCTTTGAAATAGTGGTGGTATCTACGAATATATAACTTTATTGGATGCACAAGTATGTTTTTTACAATAAAATTACGAGTAAGTTGTACAAAATCAAGATTTTTTGATGATATCAGTTATTACCAATGAATGTTATGAAGAATCATTACAAGAAATCTTTGATATGAATGCATCAAAAGGAAGGACCGCTCAATGACTTCAGCTCCTTTTCATCTGCTTATTTTTCATTACTACAGTTACATCTTCAGCTGCTTATTATTTAGTTCTACAAATTACTACAATAGACATTGTCTACAAGATTGTCACGATTTCACTTTGGAAAGTCTTGCCTATGTTTTTCGAAAACTTACTTGTGGAAGAAACTGTTTCTCTGTTTCGACATTGTTGAGTTGAAATTCTGTATGAGAGCTGCAACACGATTAGCAGTCATTCACTCTGTAGACTAAGTTATTAGCAAACTCCCATGCATTTTCATTCGATTGGCTTCCAGGCAACTCTTCAATTGGAATATCGAGAAAGCGATCATCGATGGTGAAAGATTCGTGAAATGGATAATTTCGCTATTGTATCCTCTTTGGCCAGATAAGCTGTTTGACCTACTAGTCTCTGGCCTTTGACCTGCTAGTCTCTGGCCTTTGACCTGCTGGTCACTAGCCTTTGACCTGCTAATCTGGCCTTTGACCAGCTAGTCTGGCCTTTGACCTGCTAGTCTCTGGCCTTTGACCTGCTGGTCTGTATCCAAATAAGATGTTTATATAGTGAGAATAGTTTTGTTGCTGCTGTCTTTAACAGAAGCTGGAGTCCTACGTACATTCGAGAAAAAGGAACGTCAGGGATGCTACCAGCATTCCTTGCCTCTGCCCTCCAGGTAAGTCTCCAATGAGCAACTGTGCATGTGTGCGTGCGTGCGTGTGTGCAGTCTGTCCAGTGAAAGCAACGTCGCTTACAAGAGCAACAAATGCATCTGAGCCTACGTCTTGCAATTTCTTCAGTTTCCTGTTGTTGTTTTGGGAGGGTACTTGTTCCTAGACCAATTCACTCTCAGCTATCCACTTTCTCCAAATAAATACACTTATATCTCTTTCATCTACATACACGCATATTTGCATGCATGTGCACCTACACACACCTACACACACACACACATCCACACACACACACACAATATGTATACATGATGTTTCAGTGTGATGTGCAAATCTCTATAAATGAAGAAACCACTCTTAGAGAAAACATTTCTATTGAGAATACTGTGTATGATTATGTGACAATATATGAATGTATCATTATCCTCTTCATGATTGATTACTATGAGACAGATAAAGAAATGTACTGAAGTATGAAGGAGAGATACAAGGATACAGAGACACACCCACACACACAGCATATGAGATGCCCATACATGGGTATAGATTAATAAGCACTTTCTCCAGTTCACAGACGGCCACACAGACAGCCACACAGACAGCCACACAGACAGGCAGATAGACAGACAGCCACATAGACAGTCACGCAGATAGACAGATAGATATTGGTTTGCCTGGACAGATGCCTCTAGAAACTGGCAGAATTGGATCTGTCTTCCAGGTTTTGTTTCTGCCTGGAATGGGTCATCACTCCTCTTATCCTTGTAATTATTGGTGAAGAGGTGCAGAGAGGGCACCTAATGTTTCTGCTGCCTGGACTTAGGCTGACTTGGCTCTAGTTCTCCAGTCCCAACTGATGGCATTCTGTCTAATGAAGCCTGGTTATCAGAGCTTGATGGGTTTTTGGACTGACTCTGGAGACCAGAGATACAGCCTGGATGCTTCTCTTCTCAACAGATTGTTGGCTCATTGCTATTATGGTCTCCAGAGGCAAGTGATTCTTCTTATCCCTTGGGATCCATTTCAAGACCAGCCTGTACTTTCTTTCTCTGTTGAATGATTGTCTGGGAAAGTTAAACACAATCATCCACCTTCTCCTCCTCCTCCTCCTCTCCTCCTCCTCCTCCTCCTCTTCCTCCACTTCTTCCTCTTCTGTTGCTATGTTTAACTTTCCCATGTTTAACTACCAATCAGTTCCGCATCAGTTGCATGGTATGCCTTGACATAACAGCAGCAGCAGCAGCAGCAGCAGCAGCAGATGAGCATCACTGTTTGAGATCTAGTTACAGCAGATGCAAAGGTTTGTACATTCATCACTGACTCTCTTAAGGGGATGAATGCTGTTGAATCTGCTTATCTAGAAGTTCGGACATTTTATTATCCAGCAGAAGCAATGATCATTGATCATGTTGATATGATAACACTAATCTATCAGTGAAGCTTATTTTGTGATAGGATGATGCTGTTATAATTATGATTGTACTGTCATGAATGTGGCATGAATAACTGCAATTATGATGACATGATGATGATGTAGCGGACAATTATGACTACTATGGTGATTACTGATGATGATGAACATGAATAAAGATGATACAATACAATACAACTGTTATTTGATATCGCCCTTCTTACACTTAAGTTCGGAAGTGCACACACGCCTCGACGACGGCGCAACTGCAGTTGTAATGCAGAGCAATTGTATTCGAAGGACTTGCTCAAGGTCCCTACAAAGTGACACCTCAGACGAGAGTCTAACCGCTCACTCAGCGGTCCCTACAAAGTGACACCTCAGACGAGAGTCTAACCGCTCACTCAGCGCACACTAAGTGTTAAACCCCGCTCAAACCCCGCTACACATATGATATATTGTTGAGGTGATAATGAATGATGATTGAAGACAATGAGAAAGATTGGGATCAATGAAGAGGAAGAGATGGCGAATGGTTATTCAGCGGTTAGATGGGTGGTTACTCGGGTTAGCCTCTTTTGCTCCAGGGCATTCTCTCTTTCCCAGTCTCAGAAGGGACAGGCAACTCTACCTGACCTTTGTCTGACCTTTCAGTAGCTGTTGGGTGGTAGATACCTTTGAGGTATCTGAGGTATCCAATTTACAGATAGGGTGGTCAGTGGGAAGAGATGGATTTACAACAAGATCATTCTTGAATATTGATTTCTTCCTTTTATTATTATTGTTTATTTATTTCCAATGAGATGCACTTGATCCCTCAGAATTAGACATTGGAGAGTATTGCCATTGGATCATTAGAGATTAGCAGACCATTCATTTGGTCAGTGGAATTGGTGCTATGTAAAGCAATTGCACTGAAATGATGAATTGCCACAAATAAGCACTCTATTATTATTATTTTTATTATTATTATTATTATTATTACTTCTACTATCATTATTATTTTGACTTCTTTTATCATTATTGTAATCATTATCATTATTGTCATACTAATTCTCACAAATTTATTTATTCGTAAACCACGAAAAATTGATACAGACTCAGTAGTCCTGAAAAGTTATTATTATCACTACATGTTAACCCGTGAAGAATCACGAGTGGGATAATATATTAACTCATGATTCAACTGCAACTGGCACTCTTCGAGAGCTATTAACCCTTGAAAAATCATAGGTCGTACTTTATTTTAACTTTACATTACACAATGTTTGCTCAGATAGAGTTGGTGTTAGTGTCGTTTTTACACATATTATGCGAAGAATTTTCGACCACAGAAGTTATTTTTCTGTGCGTTGAGAGACTGAAGTTTCGACCGCAGAAGCTCCACGCGATAATAAAAAACGCTGAAATACAAGTGGACGAAACAGGTTTAAAAAATTAGAATAGACTAAAATACACATTTACCCATTAAGTTTCTATTTCTAATGATAATTTATGGAATTATACTTACATTACACAATGTATAACTAATTCATAAACGTAAATGCAGTGACTTTTGTGCTCCATATATTAGGTCATTTAGGTCTACTTTATTTGCATACGACCCTTCAGTCCAATCACGCGTTTTGAATATGACAGACAGACAAACATGTGATTTAGGTAATTATTATTGTTGATTATTATTATTAGTAGTAGTAGTAGTATTATTATTAGTATTATTATTATTACGATGACTACTA
Source organism: Bimastos eiseni (assembly GCA_959347315.1). Classification (NCBI taxonomy): domain Eukaryota; kingdom Metazoa; phylum Annelida; class Clitellata; order Crassiclitellata; family Lumbricidae; genus Bimastos; species Bimastos eiseni. The sequence continues at coordinate 23,665,969 of OY365818.1, read as the reverse complement.
CTACTAATACTAATACTTCCCCCACTACTACTACTATAATCAAACAATTTAGGGCCTCTGAAGGCAATGGCATTTGCCATTGAACCGTTGGATGCACATTGATAAACGTTGGAAAAGTTAGCTAGTTTCATTAGGGTCCCTGGTGGACTAATTTTACTGATTATTATTACTATTATTGTTATTATTATTCTCCCCATGTACTTGTGACCCCTTTACTAGGACTCTGGAGATTTGTTAAATGTCTTTATTGAAGTGCGTCATCCAGTTAATTATTAGTTTTTTCATCCAAGGTAGAATGATCCCACAGGAACAAAATAAATGACGTTAAGAGTATAACGCATGTCATGTAATGTGTTATATTTGCCTCTATTCTGATGGGTTTTTACTGGTCTTAAATAAATCAACATATTCCAGAATCTAAAGAGGTTGCAACGACTGTCCGGATGCTTAGATGATGAATTTCCTCATTGATTGGTTTAAATAATTGTGTCAGATTTGTATGCATACTGCATGACAGGTCTCTTTGAATTAGCCATCTAATAAATTAGACCTGGTTAAATTTGCCATCCTAGACTTAGACCTGGTTAAATTTGCCATCATAGACTAAACCCTGGTTAAATTTGCCATCCTAGACTTAGACTTGGTTAACTTTGCCATGCTAGACTTAGACCATCCTCGCCTCATGCCTAGCTGAATTGGAAATTCTAAATGCTAGAATTCTGGTTAAATTTAAAATCCGGAGTTATGCTGAAACTTCATTCAAAAGTCATTTATGTGCTATGATACATGGACATGGACATGTGCTATGATACATGGACATTGCACATCACATCATGCACATTTGCCTGCCACCTAACACCACTGTCCTATAAGAAGACGTTGAGGATAACTACCAAGACCCGCCCGCAGTCCCACATACGAGTTGAGATGATGATAACTAAAACAAAGCAGTTTCCATACGATGTCTGTTTAGTGTTAAGCCATAATATTTATGACTACAGTTACTGAAACCGTTCTGTCAAGCTCAATCCAAGAAAGGGTACACAGCCTAACAGCTAGCTTAGCTTAAGACCTAACGGCTGGCCTAACTTAGCACCTAACACATACCTTTGCTTGGCACCTAACAGCTACCTTAGCTTGACACCTAGCACCTAACTTGACTTAGCACCTAACAGGCACAGCTAGCTTAGCACCTAACAAACTAGCTTAGCTTGGCACATTGCTGTTCAATTGCTATGGTCCTGTCTGCTGCCTTTAAGACTGGTCATTTGTCATGTTGGCCGACTGGACATTGATGTCTGGAAATAATTGAAAGACATTACTTTACATTATTTGAGCGTTCTTAGGTGTTGTGGTTGACCCACCGGGAGTCAGTGACCTATCCTTTAGTGTTTATGACTTAATGAATGGTAGGAGGAGCAGGAGGCGGGGCAGCAGCTGCCTTAGGTTCAAAGGATTGACTGTTGCCAACTCCGCCTTATGCCCTCCTTCTTCTGCTCTTGTCCTCTCCTGCGTTTGCTACTAATCCTCCTCCTCCTCCTCTTCCTCTCCTCCTCCTTTAACTCCTTCTCCCTTCTCCTCCTCTTTCTGCCCTCTGCTAATCCTGTTGGCCACACAGTTGACTTTACTCCTGAGGCATGCGTTTTAGTTCGTGCATTTCTAGAAAGGTCTTTCTGGTTTTTAAATCTCAACTGTTATCTTCTTCTTCTTCAACCCTGATGGGCTGATCTGTCCAACTTTCTTACAAAATATGTCTTGATCAAATCTAGTTATCACTTTCTTTTTTGTGCAGTTTGTCAGTTTGAAATTAAACGAAAATATTACTCTGAATATTATTATCTGCTGCCTTGAGATATCTGTTGTCTTTCATCTGTTCCTTTCATCTGTTGTGTAAACTTCAACTTTCTTTTCCTTGAGTTAAGCTTACCAAACTACAATGATCGAGACACGTCTTCTTGTTTTCTCAATTTTCTTTATTCACAACATAAAATACAGTGCCTAAACTACTGTACACAAATTAAAAATATAAAACGACCGTCCGTATCCTTCCGAAGTCAGAGCAGCAACTGTCTTAATACAAGCAATCAAACGTCTTATCAATACCTTCTATCTGCCACCTCATTCGCCCCTAACAACCCTTTCAAACACCACCACCCACTTGCGCCCCAATTGTCTAAATCAACATATTAACAAACATTGGCTGACATTTATCTTTCCCCTTCTTCTGGATTTTGGCATATACAAAATTTGACAAAATCATACTTATTTACATTCTTGACATATAATCTGCTGTTATATTCAAACTCCCTTTTTTGTACTTAATTTCAATATCAAACATTTGAAGTGCTAAAGACCATCGAACTAACTTAGCTGACTTTGGCATAGTCTCTGTAATATATGTCAATGGATTATGATCCGTAAAAATAATAATTTTTGACCCAAGTACAATTTCTTTAAATTTATCCAAAGACCAAATTATTGCATAAGCTTCTTTTTCTATTGTAGCACATCTGGTCTGCGTATCCGTCAATTTTTTACTAATAAATGACAAGGGTCTCTCTATTTCTTGATCATCCTTTTGACTTAATACAGCCCCTACAGCATAGTCGCTACTGTCACAATACAAAGAAAATGGTCTTCCCACTTCAAACACATATAGCATAACATCCTTTCTTACAGCCTTCTTCAAGGTATCTAAGGCTTGCTGTAATGTCTTGTTCCAAGAAATCGGATCTTTGTTCGTTGGTTAGTCAAATCTGTCAGCAGTTTAGCAATATTAGCAAAGTCTTTTATAAATCCACCATAGAAATTAAAAAAACCTAACAGTTGTTTAACCTGCTTTCTAGATTTTGGTATTGGGATATTAATCAAGCTTTCCATTCTTTCTGGATTCATGCGTATATGACTAGATCCAACAATATGGCCTATGAATTGTACTTCATGCTTGCCAAATAAACATTTGTTTAAATTCAATGTTACATTTTGTTTAAACAATTCCATCAACACTAATTCTAAATGCTTTAAATGATGCTTCCATTTGTTTGACAATACCGCAATATCATCCACATATGGTTCTGTAAATTCATTAATTGGTATCAAAACTAAAAAGTTCTTCCCGAGTTAATCAAACCAAATGGAACTGTTGTGAATTCATATAAACCACTATGAGTTACAAATGCTGTCTTCCACTGATCTTCGGTTTTGACCGGACAAGTCCAGTATGCACTCCGACAATCTAATACTGAAATGACCTTAGCCTTACCAACTCGACTCAGTACATCTTTTACATTTGGCATTGGATATCTACATTCAACAGTACATGCATTCAAATAACGGTAATCACAGGCTAATCGTAAAGAACCGTCTTTCTTTTTAACCACAACCAAGGGACTGGCCATGGGACTAGACGAATGCTTGATGATTCCATGTTGTAACATTTGTTGTATCTGTCGATCCACTTCCTCTCGATAAATAAAAGGTATCCGATACGCCTTAAATTCCTTTACACGAAATTCTGGTTTCAAATTAATTTTGTGTTCCACCAACGTACACAATCCTGGTTGCTCTGAAAATCGATCTGCAAAGCGGTTTAATAATTCGAGTAATTCCGTCTTCTGCAAATTATCCAAATGAGATATTTGATCCTGTTTCAAATGAATGATTCCCACATCTTCTGTTTTTTCCATAATTGTCGATAACTCCACAATCTTTCCAAATTCCTGATCTTCGTCCACAATTAAACCACAACTCAGTGATCTAGCAATAAACTTTCGTATCTTATTTGCATGTATTATTTTCCGATTTCCATCTCCCATATCAACTAAATAAGAATACTTTGATCTCTTTTGTATTATCGAACAAGGACCATGCCATCTTGATAACAACTTATTGGTAGATGTGGGATAAAGTACAATTACTTTATCTCCTACTGAAAATTTCTTATCTTTTGCCTTTTTATTGTATTGATTAGTATATTGTAATTGTTTTTCACGAGTATGTTCTTCTGCATATGTCATTGCAATTTTGAGATTTTCTTTTAACTCCTGTAAGTATCTTTCTGTTTTCACGTTCAAATTTGACGGTGACTCAATTTCTTTTGTCCAAACTTCTTTTAAAATCGTCAATGGTCCTCTCGGAACTTTTCCATATATGAGCATATAAGGAGATACCCCTGTGGTTGCATTAGGCACCTCTCGTAATGCCCAAACTGTAAATGGAACGATTTTATGCCATTGCTTTGGATTTAAAAAAAATAACATGATGAACCATCTTTTTAAAAGTTTGGTTCCATCTTTCTACTAGTCCTGCTTCTTCTGGATGTCCTGGTGTATCAAATCTTGGAGTATTACCCATTGCTCTCATAAATTTTCTGGTCAATTCGGCTGTGAAATTAGTTCTCTGATCACTCGTCATCACTGCAGGAACTCCCACATTCGTAAACAAGTCCTTCAATGCATCACACACTGCTTTTGCTGTTAACGACTTTAATAAGAATACTGTTGGCCATCTTGTACATGAATCCACTATACACAAGCAATATTTATGTCGTGCCGCTGACATAGGTTCAATTGGTCTCACTACATCCATTGTCATTCTTTGGAATGCCTCCTCTTCTTTAACAATAGCTCTAATTGGAACTCTATCCATAATCACACTCCTTGCTTTCAGTTGACAATTTACACAAGATTTGCAAAACTCTTTTATTTCTCTACGGATCTTTGGCCATGTAAAGGATAATCTGATCCTTTCTCTGGTTTTTTCCTCTCCTAAATGACCACCCATTACAGATTCGTGAACCAATTTCATAATCTGTAATCTTCGACTCTTAGGTAATACAAGTTGTTCAATTTCATGACCTAACATTTTCTCTTTTCGATGTAACAATCCATTGAGTACATATTAATTCTTTTCGTTTTCTTCAGCTAATTTCCACCATCTTACTAAAGATTCGTCCTCTTTCTGTTGCTTTTCAAATAACTCGACATCAGCATATCGGTTTTGCCTTACATGTTCATCTTCTTGCTCTGGAAATAAATTACTTAATATTCCTTCTCCCAATTCGATTTCTACATGATCAGATTCTTCATCATCTGTCTCTTCACCCTGGTTTCTCCTTTCATCCCTTATCTGGTCTTCTTCCTCATTTCTGCCTTCATTACACCAATACTGTGATCTTGTCATCACATTGATCTGCGGTATATTTCTTAGTTCTTCAATAATTTCTGGATGTATCAAAAACTGTTCATTGCTGCTTACATTCTCTATTGCCGCGCATAGCAATTTCATGTAAGGAGTCAAATATTCTATCGTTTCCGCTCTTTCATATTTTCCATCATTTTCCTCTTCAGCAACTCTTACTTCTATTTTCACTAAACGAGCAGATATTGGTTCGCCCACCATACATTGTAAATTTACATGTCCTACTTCTTCAATTTTCATTCCCTGTAATAACTTTGCATTTATTACTGGAATTTCTGCACCTGAGTCATACAACGCTTAATTATCATTGGTTCTTGACCTTCATGAGCTCTAATTTCAACTTGAATATGCTTCATACTGACTTTCTTAAATAATCCTCCTCCTGCTTCCGTTTCTTGTTCTGTAGCATTTACTGAAATTAAATGTTCTCTATCGATCTTACATTTCATGACTGTTTTTACCTCTATGTTCGTACTTTCATTCTCTTGACTTTCAATGTTCTGTTCACTAACTTGTATTCTATTCACATTAGCTTTATCATGATACTTACTCATCTCAGAAGTCTTGGCTGGATAATGGCAAAATTTAGCGATGTGCCCTGTTGTTCCACAATTGTAACACTGTTTCATATAACTTACCGAACCTTTCTGATCTCTCACTTGATATTTGGGATCATAACTCTTATCGAATTTCTTGTTTACAAAAGTTGTGGTAGTATTTTTATGACTGGTTAACTGATTACCTTTTGTAAACTCGCCCTCCTTCCACTTAGGTGACTTTGGCACACCAACATATCCTGGAAACTTATTAAAAAGTTCTGTATTTTGATTCCTATTTCTGGTTTCCTGATACCATTTCCCTTTTCCGCTTTGGTACCCTTCATTTCTTGCTCCCATATAATTTGTACTCATTTTATTCTGTACCAATCCATCAATTCGATTATTCACATGTACATCAGCAAGATCTGCAATCATGCTTGACTTAAAACACTCATTTCCCTCTTTCGACAAAACAAAATTCAATGGTCCTGTAGATAATGCTTCTTTTAGTCTATCCGCAATTAACAAATCAAATAGTTTATCATAGTTTTTTTTGATGTATCGACTTCTGACGTAATAGTTAAGTAAATTTCTCAATCTTGCAGTAAACATGATATAAGTTTCCTCATTGGTTTTCTTAGTTTCCAAGAATTTTGATCTGTATTCCTGAGGAGTAAGTTTAAATTCTTTGAGTAAATGTCGCTTTACTATCTCATAGTCTTCTAATTCAATCAAAGATAATCTGTTTAGCACAGTGCAAGCCCTAAGTGTGATCAAAGGTAATAAAAATTTTACTCAAAAATTCCTTCCAACTTCAAAACTACAAAAAGCATTCTCCACTGTCTCAAAATACAATGGTATTTCCATAATATCATCTGGCATCTTCGGTAGAACATGCTTCATGGCGTCCCCAATCTTCTTCATCTTAGCTATTAAAGTTTCTCCTTCTAACTGTCTTCTCTAATCTCTCTCATTTTCTTCTTTGCGTTTCGCTTGTTCGAATTCTAACTGCTGCTTTGCAATTTGTACTTCCTCTTCTTTTATTTTTGTTTTGGCTTTCTCCATTTCAAAAGTACGATCAATATCTTCTTGTTGCTTTTGAGCTTCTTCCGCCCTAGCTTGATTGGCTAACTCAACTTCCCTAGCTCGTGTTATCTCCTTTTCTTCTTGTCTCTTAGATTGTTCTAGTAGTGACTCTCGACGCATCAGTTCCTCACTTTTCCTAGCTTCCTCTACTGCTACTGCATGTTCCAACCGTCTTTTCTCCGCTTCGTCTCGATCTCGCTTGAGTGATTCTATTTGTAATCCAAATTGTTTTCTTTGTAATTCTAATTCTTCTTTCTTAATTCTGTTACTTTCTCCCTCTTGTTTTCGTTTTAATTCTAACTCTTCCCTTCTCATCTGTTCTGCTCTTTCCTCTCTTTCTTGCTGAAGTTTTCTTTGTAACTCTAATTCTTCTTTCTTAATTCTGTTACTTTCTTCCTCTTGTTTTTGTTTTAATTCTAACTCTTCCCTTCTCATCTGTTCTGCTCTTTCCTCTTTTTCTTGCTGAAGTTTTCTTGCTTCCTTTTCTTTTCTTGCTGAAGTTTTCTTTCTTCCTTTTCTTTTCTTGCTGAAGTTTTCTTTCTTCCTTCCTAACTTGTTCTGCTTGTTGATTCATCATCATTACCATTTGCATCATCATTTCCATAGTCGATTTTTCTATTGGTATTTCAGAACCTTTTTCTACAACCTGTCCCTGTACACCTCCTACAGCTCCTTCTATTTCAGCTGTAAATCCTACTTTCTCTATTTCCATCTCTGCTAAAGTTTGCATTAACTCAGTACGAGACATAGCTTTAACCGTACTTTCCATTAAACCTTTTTTTATTAACTGCTTTTGTATTCTTTCTGACAACATTTTCTTAATCTCTTCCCCTCTTTCACTACTTAATTTCTCGTAAACATTTCGTATGTTTACTATCAATGACTTCGCAAATTACCAATTATAAATGCTTTTGTTTGTTTAATATTACCGAGTTTTCATTAAATCGATTGAACGCGATTTTATTTGTTTAGACCAATATTAACGAGCTCTCATTTTTTATTAAAACTGAACATGGTGTTGTTTGCCTAATACTAACAAATTCACAATTATCCAATTGGACGTGGTTGTGTTTCGTGCCAAAATAAACAAAATATACCTTGTCAGTAATCTCTCAGAAAATAATCTTTCCTTTCCTGGCTTTCAGTACATAGAAACTTAATTACTCCAATTGACTCATATAATCCATATAGTCCACTTCCCAGTAATCCTAAGCGATTCTTTAATCCTTTTCACATCCAAACGCTTCTTTAAGCCTATGCGTATCTTGATCCTTGATTCTTTAATCCTTGATACTTTCTTTTCGTATCGCACCGCTGCCACCAAAATGTAAATTTCAACTTTATTTTCCTTGAGTTAAGCTTACCAAACTACAAGGATCGAGACACGTCTTCTTGTTTTCTCAATTTTCTTTATTCACAGCATAAACTGGTGTACACAAATTAAAAATATAAAACGACCGTCCGTATCCTTCCGAAGTCAGAGCAGCAACTGTCTTAATAGAAGCAATCAAACCTCTTATCAATACCTTCTATCTGCCACCTCATTCGCCCCTAACAGCCCCTCCAAACACCACCACCCACTTGCGCCCCAAGTGTCTAAATCAACATATTAACAAACATTGGCTGACATGTTGTCTTTCATCTGTTGTCTTTTATCTGTTCTTTTTCATCTGTTCTTTTTTATCTGTTGTCTTTCATCTGTTGTCTTCCATCTGTTGTCTAAATCTTCCATCTGTTGTCTTCCATCTGTTGTATTAAATCTGTTTTCTTCCATTCGTTGTCTTCCATTCATTGTCTTTCATCTGTTTTCTTCCATTCATTGTCTTTCATCTGTTTTCTTCCATTCATTGTCTTTCATCTGTTTTCTTCCATTCATTGTCTTTCATCTGTTGTCTTCCATCTGTTGTATTAAATCTGTTATCTTCCATCTGTTGTCTTCCATCTGTTGTGTTAATCCCTTGTCTTCCATCTGTTGTATTAAATCTGTTGTCTTCCATCTGTTGTGTTAATCCGTTGTCTTCCATCTGTTGTATTAAATCTGTTGTCTTCCATCTGTTGTATTAAATCTGTTGTCTTCCATCTGTTGTCTTTGATCTTTTGTCTAAACCTTCCATCTGTTGTCTTCCATCTGTTGTATTAAATCTGCTGTCTTCCATTTGTTGTCTTCCATCTGTTGTCTTCCATCTGTTGTATTAAATCTGTTGTCTTCCATTTGTTGTCTTCCATCTGTTGTCTTCCATCTGTTGTCTAAGTCTTCCATCTGTTGTCTTCCATCTGTTGTATTAAATCTGTTGTCTTCCATCTGTTGTCTAAATCTTCCATCTGTTGTCTTCCATCTGTTGATTAAATCTGTTGTCTTCCATCTGTTGTCTTCCATCTGTGGGATTAAATCTTTTGTCTCCATCTGGTGTCTTTCATCTGATGGATTAAATCGGTTGTCTTCCATCTGTTGTATTAAATCTGTTGTCTTCCATCTGTTGTTTAAGTCTTCCATCTGTTGTCTTCCATCTGTTGTATTAAATCTGTTGTCTTCCATCTGTTGTATTGATTCTTTTGTCTTCCATCTGTTGTCTTCCATTCGTTGTTTTCCATCTGTTGGATTAAATCTGTTGGATTAAATCTGTTGGATTAAATCTGTTGTCTTCCATCTGTTGTCTATGTCTTCCATCTGTTGTCTTCCATCTGTTGTATTAAATCTGTTGTCTTCCATCTGTTGTCTAAGTCTTCCATCTGTTGTCTTCCATCTTTGGCTTCCATCTGTTGTCTTCCATCTGTTGGATTGAATGTGCTGTCTTCCATCTGTTGTCTAAGTCTTCCATCTGTTGTCTTCCATTTGTTGGATTAAATCTGCTGTCTGCCATCTGTTGTCTAAGTCTTCCATCTGTTGTCTTCCATCTGTTGTATTAAATCTGTTGTCTTCCATCTGTTGTATTAAATCTTTTGTCTTCCATCTGTTGTCTTCCATTCGTTGTCTTCCATCTATTGGATTAAATCTGTTGTCTTCCATCTGTTGTCTTCCATCTGTTGTATTAAATCTGTTGTCTTCCATCTGTTGTCTATGTCTTCCATCTGTTGTATTAAATCTGTTGTCTTCCATCTGTTGTATTAAATCTTTTGTCTTCCATCTGTTGTCTTCCATTCGTTGTCTTCCATCTATTGGATTAAATCTGTTGTCTTCCATCTGTTGTCTTCCATCTGTTGTCTTCCATCTGTTGTATTAAATCTGTTGTCTTCCATCTGTTGTCTATGTCTTCCATCTGTTGAATTAAATCTGTTGTCTTCCATCTGTTGGATTAAATCTGCTGTCTTCCATCTGTTGTCTTCCATCTGTTGTCTAAGTCTTCCATCTGTTGTCTTCCATCTGTTGTCTTCCATCTGTTGTCTTCCATCTGTTGTATTAAATCTGTTGTCTTCCATTTGTTGTATTAAATCTGTTGTCTTCTATTCGTTGTCTTCCATCTGTTGTATTAAATCTGTTGTCTTCCATCTGTTGTCTTCCATCTGTTGTCTAAGTCTTCCATCTGTTGTCTTCCATTTGTTGTATTAAATCTGTTGTCTTCCATTCGTTGTCTTCCATCTGTTGTCTTCCATTCGTTGTCTTCCATCTGTTGTCTTCCATTCGTTGTCTTCCATCTGTTGTCTTCCATCTGTTGTATTAAGTCTGTTGTCTTCCAGCTGTTGTTTAAGTCTTCCATCTGTTGTATTTAATCTGTTGTCTTCCATCTGTTGTATTAAATCTGTTGTCTTCCATCTGTTGTTTAAGTCTTCCATCTGTTGTCTTCCATCTGTTGTATTTAATCTGTTGTCTTCCATCTGTTGTATTTAATCTGTTGTCTTCTATTCGTTGTCTTCCATCTGTTGTCTTCCATTCGTTGTCTTCCATCTGTTGTCTTCCATCTGTTGTCTTCCATCTGTTGTCTTCCATCTGTTGTCTTCCATCTGTTGTTTAAGTCTTTCATCTGTCATCTTCCATCTGTTGTATTTAATCTGTTGTCTTCCATTGGTTGTCTTCCATCTGTTATCAGTTTCTGCAGCCATCCTCTGATAAAAATGATTGACTGATTTCTTTTCTTTATAGTATTGTGATGCCTTGGGGACAAAGTGCATTTCTTAGATCTGTCTTTCAGATCAGATCTTCTAGTGTAGTCTTTTGTGGGGGAGATCAGCATACTAAGACAGACACAGGAAGAGACACAAAACTATGTTTAGCAATTTTTATGTACATCTATTGCTTTTCATTGAATGCATGTTGTTAGTTTTGTGATGGTACACTGTGTTACTGGTGCATGCTCTGTTGAATAATTGAGACATGACGAGGTCTAATATAGTCTGACCTTTCTATCAATCATTGATTGGATTGCTGGAAGCTGAATCCGACATAAGAAGACTTTCCAGTAGCTGCCAGAAATAATATAGTTTATTTCTCTTTGCATTCTGCATCATTGCTCCAGGAGACAGGTTGCTGCTGCTGCAGCAAAGCAATTGGAATTTAGAACTTGCAGTCAAAGAAAACTAGATGAATATGGAGGGAGGGCATTTATTAATTAATGTGTTTAGCATTGCTATTCATTATTACTTATATACATTAATACAAAAAAATAACACATAGAAATGTGTTATATCTCATTAAATGTTGGTATCCAATTTTGTGTTTGCTGATGGAGTAATAACTGTGCTTACTTACTTACTTATTTTGCAACACATGACCTCGACATTACTTCAAGCACAACACTCCACTTGGAATACCTAATTTGTTCAGATTCTGCAGCCATCTGGAGCTGATGTCTTCATTCAGTTGAAGAACTGACACATACACTCTGACTCTGACCATCCATAGCAATATACAACACATCCGGAAGTAAAGCAATGCTTGACATCATCTCCTCTTCCAACTGCTCTCATGAAAATCTCCTCTAGTTGTCCCTCGTGTCCTCTAAGCTACTCCATTACATCTAGTATACCATCTGTAATAACACGATCTATATGGGAACTGCATTAACAGATAAATGTAATGCAGTAACTCGAATGTTATTCTACTTGCTGAAACTCGAATTCTACTTGCTAACGCACTTGTCTCTAGTCGCCTAGATTATTGTAATTCTCTCCTATTTGGTATCACAAAAGCTAACTTACTGAAGCTGCAAAGAGTACAAAACTGCCTGACCAGGGTTGTTACTGATTCTCATAGGTGGGGTCACATAACTCCCGTTCTTAAATCATTGCATTGGCTTCCTGTCGAGGAAGAACCAAATTTAAAATTGGTGTAACTACCTATAAGACATTTTCTTCTGGTCAGCCGGTGTACCAACGTACATTGCTTGTCCCTCAGGGTCATCATTACTAGACTAGGTCTTCTGATTTCTTGTCCCTTGCTAAACCTCGTGTTGGACAAGTCTTGGTATGCGGGCTTTCTCTGTTGCCAGTCCAAAGTTATGAAATTCATTACCTCACGCCGTTCGGGCCGCTGAGCTTCTTTTCGGTCGCGGCTTAAAACCTTTTTATTTACCATTGCCTATTCTCCTTAGGCTGTCATTCTGTCTCTTCAGACTGACCTTTTGGATTTGACCTGATTTCGGACTTGTTTTGGTGTGCCGTCAGTTGATGCCCTGTGCATTATTATGGCGGCGCTATAGAAGTTTATTAGTCATAGTCATAGAAGCCAATGTACAGTTGAACCTTACTCAGAATTTTAAGTGTGATAAGTTTTCTATTAAAACTTATGGGTTGTGGTATTCCTGGTTTACTGTAATGATGCAGTGCATGATTGTCAGTGTGCATAGTATTCCTGCTATTTTTGATCTGCATCTGTTTAAGACAATGCTGATTCCAATTTGGTAGATCTACATGTTCATTCGCTAGGCTGCTAATAAATGAATAATATACCAGGTTATGGTGAAGTTAAATGTTTCTGATGTCCTATAAAAGGAACTGTTTGAGCGGAACAGTTTGAGTGTTGCCAGGAGCAAAGTTCTAAGCTATTATGGATGATCATTATCATCATCATCATCAGTTGTTGGACTAAGACATTGAAATGTGTGTCTAGCACCCACAACATTAATCTTATCAAGTGACTCTTGTGATGCTGCGTGGTATTCCTGATCCTAGAGTAGAGATGTATTGATTGGTGATTCATTACTTCAACCATTTCTAAGTTATGCATTCATTTTGTCATTTTCACTTATGAGTGCATTGAGTGGAAACATGGAAAAGTCTTCTCTTCGTTTTTTTCAGAGCTACATGCTTGGGACAGAAGTCTCTTAGAGATTTTTAGCCACTATAGGTTGGCTTCTGGTTAGCTTAAAGGTGTCTGTTTACTCAACTCGTAGCAGTGTGAGTTAAACTGTGCCAAGAACTGGCGAATACTTTCCTGGCTGATTCTTGTTTCCAAGGATCTGGATTGGAAATGAATTTGATTGTGTTTATGATCACAGCTTATCTTCATTTAGTCTACAGAAGAGCCAAGGATTCAGATGTATATCCTAAAAGCCAAGGATTCAGATGTGTATCCTAAAAGCCAAGGATTCAGATGTATATCCTAAAAGCCAAGGATTAAGATGTGTATCCTAAAAGCCAAGGATTCAGATGTATATCCTAAAAGCCAAGGAGCCAGATGTACATTTTTTGGTGCTTGCACCAGTCTTAGTAATGGTCAGTGGACTTGGCTGCATCAGCTATATATGTTACAGGCAATGTGTCAAACTAGGGATTTTAAAATACCTATGCAATTTGTAAAACCCTAACCCTACACTAACCCTAACTCTAATCCTAACCATAAAATCTCTGTTTGACACATTTCTTGTAACATATATACGTCGTTGGTTACGTCTGATACCGGTGTAATGTAAATTATTAGGCCACTAAAATGACTGAATGTCGATAAATTAAGTGGAACCTGTAGAGCTCTGTGTAACTGGTTGCCTCATTATTTAATGAATTGACCTGAGTACAAGTGGTGTATAATATGTTGATGTACACTATTTTATGGGGGAATCATATACTGCCTGAAGTCTAAACCCTGGCCATTATTCAATTAATTGATCAAGTGAAAACCACCACTATTGTTGCCCTTTGCATTAGCTAACCAAAGCACAAGATCACAGCATGGAGAAATTATGAATTTGTATGTTTGAGAAAATAATGTTGCAGTTGTCATTTTGCTTTCAAAGGCTGAAACTAATGTCCCCAAATGTCCAAGTTTTTGTTTTATCAAGTTTCATAATTAAAACGTACTTTGGTTTTTTGTCTCAATATCTGCTCTAACCCCTTCTTCAAATCTTACAAGTTATCCCTGTAAAGCGAATGTTGTTGATTCACATGCCATGACTTGACACTCCTTTTGCCTCACTTTTTTCTCTATCCAGTGCCCACTCCAGATCCTTATTAAAAATAATAGGTGACACTGGGTCGCCTTGTCTCATCCCTGTGTTCATCTTGAATCACAGTCCAACTACACCACCCACTCGTACTGCTGCTTGTGAAGTACTGTCGATGTCCTTAAGCAATTGAATCAGTCCTCTGTCAACTCCATAAGGCTGCAGAACTGCCCACGTCACAGTTTGGTCAACACTCAGTCTGTCAGATGCTTTCGTAAAATCTATGAAACAGTTGTATATTTGCTTGTTTTTCTACCTCACTTTCTCTGCTATAAGTCTCAAGGTCAGAATCTGCTGAATGGTGCTTCTCCTTTTCTGGAATCCTGCCTGCTCATCTTCCAGGTGTTCTTCAACTTGGTTTCTCAATCTTTCTGCCAACACCATCATCAACACTCTTCCCAGATGGCTTATCAAAGCAATCGTTCTGTAGCTGTTGCGTGCCATTGCTTATTATTTAGTGGGCGTGATCGTAGGAGTTTAAGGATAGCAGTAAACAGAAGATGTATGCTTGAATGAGACAAATAGATATTTCGAATTAAGATATATCCTATGGCTTATCAAAGCAATCATTCTGTAGCTGTTGCGTGCCATCACATTCCATTTTTAGTGGAGCGTGATTACTATTGGCTGTTTCCAATACTCCAGTGCCTGTCCCTGCTTCCATGCCATGTTACATATCTGGTGAATTTCTCGTTTCATTTCACCAGTATCTTGTCAATGCCAGGACTTTTATTCTTCTTCAATCTTCTCAGACTTCTTCCTCCATTATATCCCCATTACTGTCAGTTTCCCGGGTGAGATGTCTTTTAGCTCCTTTATCACCTCCACGGATGTCTCTGGCTTTGCTTGCTCTGTGTACAACTCACTGCAGTATGTTGTCCATCTTTGCACAATATCCTTCTTTCCCGTTACCATTTCCTGTTTATATTCCAATTCATTTTATGGACCTCCCTCCTTTTGCCTTTTCGATGTACAGAAAATTGCAGATGGATATGGAAAGCATGCAGGTAATAACAGATTTAGTAATTCTGTTTTCAACAAAATCTAGTAAAAATTTATAAAATGCACTAATAAAACCGTACTGTACAATAAGACTTGTATTTATGATGCTCCTTAGACTCCTTAATTGAATAAAGAGATGTGTTTAAGGTTTACATTTCACTTTCCTAAGTTTGACCGATTCTCTTGGTACACGTGTGATGTCCTGCGCTGGCTCCCTTATCTGCAATGCATTGGCTACCGAGTCTGCGCTGGTGCGGCACTGCATTCAAGGCCCCTTACCTGATAGAATTGTGTTGCTCCGCTACAACTGTTCGACTCTGTGGCTTGTTGCGCTCTGCTGAATGAATGAATATGTTGATTTTTTAACGACACCGATACCGTTCCATATCGAAGATGATTTGATGTCGCCCTCCTCCTTTCTCCAGGCTTGGGACTGGCACTGTCAAAGTCCAAACAGTGGCGGAGTTCGTTGCACTCTGCTGCACAAGCTAAGTTACTTAAATCCTGTGTGCAGACTGCTATAGGACAGCGTCTGCCTCTGGGTGGTGCTTTCTCACTGGTTGGTCTGGTGACCTGGTATGGCTTTCTAGTGGCACTGGGTGTCTCATGCCAATAGGTCAATCGGCCCCATTCTTCTCTTGCCTTATGACTGTTCTGTTAAACCGAGGCTGGGATGAGGAGAGCTTCTGAGTAGATGGCCTTGAAGGGGCATTATATATAAAACTGCTGTAATAGGCATACAGATGTATAGGGTGACACGAAAGTTCGTTCACCATTTTCAAACTTAAATATCTTGGTCAAAATGATTCTGATCTCTTAAATATTTTTCAAGCCTATACAGGACTCAAATATATTATAATCCTAAAAATTATAAGTCGAACGTGCATTAAATGATGTGGCAGTGTACACTGCAGCGCGCGAGGTGCATATCCGGCTTGTGCCTGGAGATGACGTGACCATAATTCACGCCGTTTAATTGAGTAAAAATAGGAGCATCCACATTGGACTGTGGACGATTGATCTAATATATTGTTCACCGTTGAGTCACCGTTTAATGTCCCCACCCCACATCAGTGATGATGTGGCACCCCACATCAGTGATGATGTGGAGTGAGATGACGGCCATGGATCTCACAAGCCTTCACTTTGTGTCAAATGGTACAAGACTGAACTTGCAGTACTGTATTACATACACTCTCGAGCAATACGCAAAGCCCGTATTCGGAGACAGCGGCAGTGTTATGCAACGAAAGTTATTTGTTGGCAATGATCTTGGGAGTATTTCAGTAGAATGGTGCGCGCTGTCATACATCAGCTGTTAGGACAAAGTCGCTATACACTGCAAACTTCCGTCACGAATAAGGCCAAAAGGTTGGCCACCAAAACTCTCCGGATCTCTCATATTGAGAACTTGCGGAGTATTTTGCCTCTGAGCATTTATAAAGCTCCTGAGCCAAAGAACGCCGATCACCTCATTCGTCGCCTCCAACGAGTGTGGAGATCCATAGAAGTTGGGACACTTCAGTCGCTGATCCAGTCTATGCCGTATAAGAGTTCGTGCTGTCTTTAAACAAAACGAATTTACTGTACAATAATAGCCTACGTCTGTAAGACCTAGGTAACAAGATTGTTTTATGGTCCACTTGGCCAAATATTTAGTTTTACAGTGATTTGATAATGAATAAACTGTGTCGCATGGCAGTTTTTTCATGGGAAACTGGTCTTCTTCATTTTTTTAAAATATATAATGGCAACCATAGACCAGATCAAAGCCAAATTTGTACCAGTATCTTTCATTTCAATTGTGTATGCACTGTATCAGAAAAAATATGAAGTCTTTACTGAGAAAAGACATTTTGAAAATGGTGAACAAACTCTTGTGTCACCCTATAAATTATTTACATATATTGATTAAGCAGTATCTTCAGATTGTTTATGGTAAAGAGTTCCACGCAGCTACTTCAACTATTCTATTGTAATGAGCAAAACTCTTTTCCTGATGATTCCAGTAAAGCTCTCTTTGTTGGTTTCATTTACATTCTACAGATTCACATTGCATGTGTCTAATTTACAGTGGGCTGACTATGACGGTTATAGAGAGAATCAATGAATTGCAAAAACATTGTGTGCACTAGATGCATTAGCCATGATATGTTGTCCTGGCTTCAAATGTAGCATTGGCAGACATCTCGTCAAATTTTAACATTCTGTGGCATTGAAATGACAATCAATATATAGTTCGCCGTTTGGCAAACATTCATTTTTTTACGCTGAAGTCAATTCCCTATTCAAGATATAGGCTTAGGGTGCTAATCATCTGAGATACAATACAGAACTTCTTAAACACTTTTGGATGTCTAAAACATCGTCAGATGCAATGAATCACGACAGTCGCCATCTTTGTATAGTGGCACTATTCTTGGAATAGCAGACTTACACCTACCTCAAGGCAACATCTACCTCAGATTTGGTAGTCTTATTCTCAGCTTAGCCGGTATTAAGAGTCACGTATGTTTCATGAATATGGCCTCTGATTTAGCACAAATTGATTTCAGTGTAAAAAACTGAATGAATTTGACTGTTGGTTGACATGGAATTGAAGAACTGATTTGAACTGAAAACTCGTACAGGCTTTTAAAACAGACGTTTTCCCCTTGAACTACAGCTTTATCTAAATGTGTAATGATATTTGTTAGCAACAGACTGAGTAGTAATTTGATTGAAAATCTAGCAGTGGAAGGCATTATCTGTGGTCACACAGCTGATGCAGCTTTTTCTGGCAGCAGAGTCCAATAAGAGCCTATTAAACTTTGATCTCACTCTTCGACCTTGTCACTTCTTTTATCTAGAATGCTTTCTTAGATGATGATGTCAGTAGCAATTGAGA